>CAJPEV010002444.1:4778-44543 GCA_905338385.1 Darwinula stevensoni | reverse complement strand
CGTACACTTTGGTGACGTAAATATAGGAACGTAAATGTTACGTAAACGTGATGTCATTTTCATGGCAATCGCAAGAAATTTACGTTGTTTGCAAAAATTGATATCTCGTTTACGTGAACATGCCGTTGAAGCCTCTTTTAGCCGGTTATATATATATATATATATATATATGAGATTTTTTTCCGCGACGGCTGGCTTCGTGTGTTCTAAAGCTCGTTCCTCAAATTTGGAACTGATGAAAAAAAAAGAGGTTCGTAAGCCTTGCAATTAATGGATCTATTTTTCTCAGTTCGGCCCTCTTAATCTATGTAAATCCACGCTTGCCGGATCGTTTTCGTGAAAATGGCTTGCACTGCAAGAAGTCGCCGAGAGCCTGTCTCTTAGTCCAAACTGTTTCTCAGAAGCGGCTGAAAACTGAGGAAAGTGAGGGAAACGCATTCCCCAGGAAACGCTGCCTTTATTTTTTTTCCCCTTCAAGGTTGAGATTTCCCGAATGAGTCGAGTGGTCCAACTTTCGATGGAGGAGGTGGAGGAGGTGGAGTAGGTGGAGGAGGTGGAGTAGGTGGAGGAGGTGGAGTAGGTGGAGGAGGTGGAGTAGGTGGAGGAGGTGGAGTAGGTGGAGGAGGTGGAGTAGGTGGAGGAGGTGGAGTAGGTGGAGGAGGGGGAGTAGGTGGAGGAGTCCACCCTAGAGTTCTGAAGAACGTAAAGGAATAGGAGATTCAGTATATCGATTCTCTTCAATTGTACTGATCGACTCTTTAAATACGCATGAATGCCAGGGGAGGTGGAGTAGGTGGAGGAGGTGGAGTAGGTGGAGGAGGTGGAGTAGGTGGAGGAACGAGATTGGGAAAGCCTTGAGGCTTTTCCGAGGGCGAGCTGGGAATCTGCCTGCTGAGCAAGTTTTCCACGGACTCGGGCGTCGGGTTTCTCTTTCGTCTCTGTTGGCATGGCTTTTTTTTTTTCAGGCAGGCACCGCGGCGTTCTTTTACGTCGGATTTGTGCTCGAGGATGGACCCAAATCGCTTCACTGGTGGATTCTCGTCTGTTTTGAAGGGTTTCAGGAAGTATGCACTTTTCCTGCTGTTTGTTGGCATTGCAAAAAAAAAAAAAAGAATCAATGCCAAGATGTTTGAACGTTCCAGTTTCCACGTGGGACTCGCGAGACGTCGCACCGAGTCTGCATTTCCTCTCCTTGGCGCGAGAAACACGAACGCCCCCTCACGGCCGAGGAGATCGGTCGATGCAGTCCACGAGGATCAGGTTCTGGATCAAGTCCTGATTCTCCCCGATTTCAACCTTGTAAACTTTTTCTGCTTCCCTGTTGATCTTCAAAAAAAAAAAAAAAAATTCCGTGGAACTCGTATCGGCAGCCCATCCCTGCCCCATTTCCAGTTCGATCTTCCATCTCGACTGTGTTTCTGTTTCTGGTTGCTTGTTTCTGTTCCCTCGTGACAGGCTCCCGCGGTTTCAGCTGCTGAAATGGCAGAATTTAGGAGACTGAAGACTCCTTCTTGTGGTCTTCGCGGAATGAAATTATTTCCGACCAGTCAATAAAATATTTCAATATTTTCCCCGGTTTCCTCCTCGACTTTTTATTTTCCCCCTGGTGTCGGAAAAAAAAAACAAATCGAAATCAGAATCAGTAGACGCCTGAGCAATGCAACTAACATCGCGTAAAATTAAATCTTAAAAGGCGGGGAAGAAGTTACAATAAATTTGAAAAAGCAGAGCAGAAAACGGCTCAAATACAAATTTAATTTCAAATTTGACTGCATATGAAATAAGATATTCCTCGCAGTTTCGAAGAGCCTGAGGAATCGAGCATCGAAGAAATCCAGAATTTCCAGGTGGACGAGTCCATTCTCCGGACGTAGGGGGTGGTCGGGTGGCGGGAGAGTCCACAGAGTGGAAGAACCGGGGGGAGGTCGGCTGGGAGATGACGTCACTGAATTCGACCTTGAACCTCCACATTTTTCCTGGTTCAGAGAAGGCAGCAGGAGGCGAGATTTTCGTCGTTCGACGACGTCACGGGCCTGGCCCCATTCACCTCCATTTGACCTTCACGCCCGGCCTCCCTCCGTCCATATGACCTCCCCTCAAAATGTGATGGACTCGTCCGTCTCCTCCCCGATACGTTGAGATATCCACTTTTTGTGCATGCCGGGTCTGTCCTCCCCCGTAGCCGAGAGGCACCGCATCCGCATCGCACTTACTATTCCTGAGTTCGAACCCATGCGAGGGAACTTTTATTCTTCTTTTTCATATTGCAAGTTTTCGCTTCTTCTTTCCAAGTATCGGCCTCATTCTCGGCGAATTCCGACCTCTAACCTCATTCGAGAGCTTGCGAGCGCAATGCACTCATCGTTCGAGACCAATTTTATTTTCGGTCCGGAAAGTCCGGCGGCATTTCCAGACTCGGAGGCTGCCGATCGACTGGAGGAATGAAACGACTTACCGGTCAGGAAAAAGTGGACCAGTCCATTCTCACGCGAGGGGCGGCCGGGTCGGCGCGGGGCTCAACGCCCACATTCCCCACTTATGCCGTCATGTTGACCTTTAGCAAACACGAAAGGTAAACGCTTCTTAATTCTCATACTTGAGCTACTCTCTTGCTAAGTGCTTGCGAGATGCATCAGTTTGCACAGCACAAGGTGGCCCTACCCATATCATATATATACCATACCATAAGTAATCCATAAGCAACTGTCACTTTGCGCATTTAAGATAATTTGTTCCATTTAGCGATAGTGCTGCTTCGAGTTGCCGCCAGTTGTCGCTGTCGTTCCGAATGGGCTTGGAAGTCATAGGTGGAGACCTGATGACCTTGCACGAGTCACGTGATTTCCCAATTCCACGCAATTATCCTCGAATAATTTAATTAAGGCTTTTTATAAATTTTTTTGCGGTTAAGGTCACAAGATTAAGCGCCTTAGTGGAGTGATCGAGACATATCAGCAGCGCCATTGTCTCATTCTAGGAAGACTGGAACCATGTGTTCATAAAATTTTCTTAATGAGATCTTGGCCTACCGATCACTCGTGTCTTGCAATCATCAAGAAAGCAAGTCAGGCTTTGCTACACTCCTTGGTTCTTTCATTTATTGCTTTGGCATATTCATTTGGGGTTGAAAATCGCTCGAATAATCACATGTATCAGGTGAAGCAAACGATGCCTAAATGTTATAGCCAAAAAAAATTTCTACATTTTTAGAAGCAGAGATGCAGCAGATGATTTTAAGAACAACCTAACGCTAATGTCATATTTTGTCATTTTGACAAGTTGAGCTTCAGGTGAATGTGACACTTCACTATGCATTCAATTTCTTCCATCCCCCAGAAATTGTTTCATTTTTCAGGCATTACATCTGGCCGTTTCATAGCAATACACAGGGACTACGGGTGGAACGGCTGACAATACTAAATGCATTTCGACTTGGTGCCTCGAGCGAGAAGTTCACACGGCCGACCCTTAGGGGATGCATCCATGCGACTCCACTTTCGTGCAAAATATAACATGAAGTGTTCAACCAAAGGAGGATCTTTAACAGCAGAATGATTTAGGGTCTTCCTCAAAAGCAAGAACAACTCAAGATGACGGAAAAATTTGAGAGTGAGGCGAGACTCCTTGAGTGATTTTTCATAAATCATAACATGCTAAGAACTGCTGACAAGATAGACTTTTCTACCTGATGGCACTAGTCACACCACCCACTTGCATTGAATAAATAATGCCATATTTGATATATCCAATTTTATAGAGATAATTATTTTTAAATACAGGAGAATGTCAACAGGTTTTCAACAATCAACAACATGAGACACTGTCTCACACACACACAGGGGCCCACAGAAGCACTCAGAGGCGTAAAACGCATGTCCGAAGCTGGATCGCAGCGACATGACTCTAACAATACCCTTGGCAAAAATAGGTCCACAGCCAAAGAGGAGAAAGGAATATGAAGGAATAATATGGCATGTAATTGAGCAGTCCTGAGTCACTGCAAAAGAAGTTTGTTGAGTGAAACATACGGTGAAATCACAGTTTTGACTTCGGCTTTCCAGAATCACCTTCATTTTCTCCTTCCTGCGGCGGTTTGTACTTCCATTCGTAAGGAGGAATACGATCGTGTTCTGAAAAGAAAACAAGAGATACTCGAGCGCTAAACTTGCAAAGTCCCACCATTAAATGGGAGACCAAAAATAGTTCCAACAAAAGGTACTAGAAGGTACTGACCAGGGATATTCCACATGAGGTTAGAGTAAAGGCTGCCGCCTGCATCCACGCGCAGAGTGGCCCCAGAAATGAAAGCTGCTCCCGGAGAGAGCAGAAAGCAGACGGCCGAGGAAACCTGGGAAGAATTCCAGAAAATCCACTAATAATGTTGAAAAAATAACACCCAACTTCTTTCTATCCTGGTAGTGCATTTAAAGTCACCAGCCAATGAACCAATGAATGCAGGGTCAAGCATCACGTACCTCTTGTGGAGTTCCTAGGCGTTTGGCAGGAACGAAGGGACGGACGGTCTCAAAGACGTCGTTTTCCCCGTAGTTCTCCCGAGCCGTTTTCGAGTAGATGGAGCTTCCTGGGCAGACTGCATTCACTCTAACTCCAGATGCTGCCCATTCAATTGCCAGGCTCTAAAGAAAAGGGGAGCAAAAGGCTTGAAAACCGCACGCAGAATAATTTATTTAGGAGGATACCAATAGCTCAAAAATGACAACAGGAGCATGGCCCAAATAAAAATAAAAATTGATATGTAGACTTACTTCTGCTTCCTTAGAAAAAAAAGGCCTACATTATGGAAAACCTAATATCAAGCAACTGCATGGCCTGCTGGTTGATGGAGAGTGAGAAGAGAAATGATTATGTTCACGGGCTTGAATCTGTCCACTTGTCACTTTAGACATCACTGCGATTACCTGCTCATTTGTAATTTCTATGTAAAACAAGTATTTACTGCACAGAAGCTTAATAAGTAGCTTCATCTCAAGTAGCACCTTTTTGGGCTAATTTTCCTGGAAACTATAAAATATCAACAAAGGTAATGATGTTTACCCTGGTGAGGTTTTCCACTCCGGCACGAGCAGCACCCGTGTGTGCCATCATGGGAAAGCCACGATACATGTCAGCGATTATATTCACAATATTTCCGCCGTTCTCCTGGAACCAAGTTCTGTATGCTTCAAGGAACCATCAAAACCCCAGCTTTAGTGCTCCGTTCAGTAAATATGAATAAAATTTCAGCACATTTTCAAGTCTCTAATCATGAGAAAGCGGCTTCACCTTCACGGCACATGAGGAAGGTTCCCGTGAGATTGGTCTGAATCACAGCCTCCCACCCCTTCAAGGTCACGTCGGCCAAGGGAGATGGAAACTGCCCGCCACCGTTGTTCACCAGGAAATCCAAGTGTCCGAATCTGGACAGGGTCTTTGTGAAGAGGTTTCTGACAATAAAGAGGAGAGGCACATGAAATTTTACCAAGCATATAGCCCACATACAGCTATATCACACAGAACTACCACTTTTTCCTGAATCATGAGAGTGGCAACACTTGCAAGAACAGCACACATGAAAACAGTTTGCATCAGATAAAAGAAGCAGTCTTAATTTTCCTTTCTGTTGATAGGCTCATAGGAAATTATGGACCTAACACTAACGGCAAGTTAACTCAACCAAAAATCATAGGATATTCAAGGTAAAGCTGTCATTTGAAGCTCTGAAAATCACAAAGATGAAGGGATGCAAAGACCACCAACTGGACTTCATCTTCACGCCTGATATTGCACTGGATAGCCTCCAAGCTCTTTCCACTTGGGTCCATTTCTTTCACAGCTTCCTCCAGCCTCTCTTTCTTCCTGGAGGCAATCACCACTCGACAGCCTAAAATCCCGCAAAAAAAAACACACCGATGAATATTGCGACTCACTATATAATGACATCTAAAAGGCCTACATTCAGCAGAAAGGAACCTAATGAAAGTAGCTCCTCCGAAATGGCTCTCCCGATGCCTGTTGCTCCTCCCGTGACGATGGCAACTTTTCCAGCAAAAAGTCCAGGTCGGAATACCGACATCTTTATGATCGTCAATGAGGATGATGAACACAATATCTCCAAGAAGGCGAGGGAAAGAAAATGTTACATCCTTCACAAGGAGTTCTGGGCGCGGGTGTCTACATCCAGCACGTGAGTTGCGTGGTTCATGGGGGATGCCATATTCAAGTATAGGATGTTACAGGGTCTTTTCATCAGCTATGGGGGATTTCACCGAAAATTTCCAATACATACAGAACACTTAGGAAAGGTAAGACTTTTTCACTTTTAGAAGTTTGCGATTTACTTTTTTTCAGCCATTTTTTATCTCAAGGAACGGGAAAGTTAGTCGTCATTAGTGGAATAAGGATGGATTGTCCGGCAGCCCTGTCAGCTGTGGACGATGTCCCATCGCTGTCGCTACAAGCATGTGGTGAGACCTAACGTAGGCCTCTGCCGGCAGTGTTTCCTTCATATTCAAGGCATTTACAGATTGGTGTTTCAGTGAACATAGGTGTGCCATTGGCGTCTCTTGGAGGGGGGTCACTGGTTCACCTCTGCAGCCGCCCCCTTCCGAGGCTCACGTAGATATTTGGTCTAGCCTAGCCGGGTGTTGTTTTTTTGGCACGTCTAAAACAACTCTATTCCGTGGTAAATTAGTTCTTTTCCCGAAAATTCAAGTTATTTCATGAGATCCGTAGGCATAGCTAATGGAGGTCCAACATAGAATAAGAGCGAAGTCCATGTTTTCTCTTCTACATTATCTAGATTAAGTGAACTTCTGTCACCCTTTGAAGTGGCTCTTGGAAGTAACTACTCCAGACAGCAAACAAAACTTCATCCTGCCTTCAGTAGAAATGAAAATTGGCAAGATTACATTAAAAAATGCCAGCACAGGTGTGCCCTTGCACGAAAGGTGAGTTTGCATATGTTGGTCTGCAAGGCTTCTAATGTTGCCAAGATCAACTACTCAGTCTTATGGATTGCGTGCAGGTTCAGTCAGCTGGCGAAATTGCAAGTCCAACCCCCCGTACCACGACAGAGACTCCCGATGCAGCTTGGACCTTCTCCAGACAATGTACAATTTGTCCAGCATCTTGCCCAACAACAAGCAATGCTGGCTGCTCTTCAACTGAAGCAGGTGAGTATTCCAAAGTGCATATGCAGCAGGTACCACCTATTTTGACTGAATTTTCAGAAGGGTATTTGATTATGGCTGGAAAAATAGGCAGGGATCAACAGGACACTCTAGTTTCTCCATTACCTAAAAATGCTGTACAGGAAGAAGCAGTCATTGAATGCCACCTCAATGTGGATAGTGGTTATTAGGAGCTCAATCAGAGTCTCTAGGTTGTTAGTATTTTTAAACTTACTTGTGGTGCATGAAGTGTTATTCATTCTTGGGTATCTGAGTAAGGTGAAAAAGTGCCTAACTCACCATGAAGTGGAAAACACTGTAAACATATTTCAATATTAATCAAGGCTGTTTCCAGCTCTATTGTTAACCCTTTCATTGGTGAGTTTTGAAGTACAAGTTTACCTTGAGCAAAGGTCAGCCCAATAATTTTTTGGGGGATACCAGTGTAAGTGTTAAAGCTTGGAAGAGTTGACTCCCTCAGCACCAGGGAGAGACTTCCCCTCCATGTGATTCAGCTACTGCCAAGATAGAATTCTTTTATTATATTTTGTTATATACAGTGATTCTGATAACAAGCAGGGAGAAAGTATATCTGAAATATGAAATTTGATCAGGATATCTAGGTGAATGTCACTGAGTGTATACAATAAGTGGCATCTACTTTAATAGCAATCAATCAAGGTAATGTAAATGTTTTCCTTTTCATCATTGCAGGGGTCAATCCGCCAAAGACTTGGAGTTCGTGGAAGGCTTGGCATCCCATACAGGAACAGATTGAGGTTTGAAAGAGGTGGTCAATTCTAACAAATCTTTTTTCGATTACTTTCAATCCTCCATTTTGCTTTTTTTCTTATGAATTTTTTCTTCATAGGTGGTCGTTACCTGTCCAATACACGATCAATGCGTCGAGGCTTTGGTGTGCGGCGGGCATCCAGTTATCGCAGCTTCAACACGTCCTTCACCTCACCTTTGAATAGGAGTGAGCTGAAAATTAAAGTTCTTCATGATTGAATTTACAATTATTTCATAACATTGTTTCTTTTATTTTCTAGGACCTGCCATGAGCAGGGGGTGGTTCAGGTATGTACTATATATTATGACAAACACTTGCAGCAGCCAAAGTTACATTCCAGAAGGTAGATACATTTTTACCTTTCTCATTACAGGGGTTTTCGACGAGGGCGAGGTGGAAGGACAACTCAATCGTGGGGCACACAAAGGCAAAGCAATGTGAACAAAGATGACTTGGACCGGGAACTTGATGATTACATGTCAAAGAAGGAGTCTGAACTTGGAATCTGAAAACCACAGCAGTGTTCTATGTGATGGATTTGAGTGTGTGTCAAGTGCAAATCTGAATTGAATTTGACTCATGGGATGGGGAATTGCAATCTCCTTCAGTGGTCCACCTGCATATAACCATGAATAAAATAAAGCATTCTGGTTTGGAGGGAAGTATTATCCAAATACAAAGACAAGGCACAAAAGGTGTAAATAAAGGAGCTATTTCTTTTATTTGCCTCTACAAACTTGTTTACACATGGGACTTTGAGAAATAGGTGTGTGCAGTTGAAAATAAGTACACTTGAAAGCTGATGATTCACTGAGGAGAACAGTAACAGCATGGCATCAAAAAGATTAGGATGGATGGAACAATGCAACACTCTGTTCCCAGCCTGGGGACATGGATTGAATGTTGAAGCAGAGCCAAAGCGTTGAACAAGCAAGTCCTTCAGACACAACTTCATTAGTTGATGTGTCAGTAAAAAAAACCATTTGCCAATGATGGGATGGGAGAAATGTAAAACTGCAGCAGTCCCTGACTTGACAAAACAAAATCGCTCAAAAGGAGAACGTTCCAAATCCATCTCCTTGAAATCACATTAGGATTAGTTTGGAGTTGACTAGTTTCTCCATTCCACCAGTATCAGTGTTCTTTTCCCCTGGCAATAAAAAAAAAATACTGAATCCCTCGCCTTAATGGAAAGAAAATTGTCAACAAAATATTATGGCACGTGAAGAAAGATGAAACAAAATATATAAGTTGATGCAGAAAGCAGCCATCAAAAGCACTTGCTATTTTCCATTTGAGTGTCAAGCCAGCCTTTCATATAATTTTCACCCCTCTTTCTCCTGCAGTCTTAAGAGGCTGTCACTGAGGGAGTTAACGAAAACTGAAGGAAAAAAGTCAATGGAACAGAATCATAAGACATGATTAATAGTTATCAGTCCTTTTCCTTGTCTTGCATTGCTTCAAGTCTCATTGGCTATTAGCAGGGCTTGCTCTTGGGCTGGAACTTTCACTGTTCTGTTTGGAGTTGAGGATTTGTTTCCGCCGAATGTAAAGATTAAGTAGTTTGCGTTTGGAAACGTTCAATGCTGCCAGGTAAGGCTGAAGCACATCCTGACCCACACTGTAATGCAGTGCCACCAAGCAGAACACTGCTGACTTCCTCACACTGCTCTCTTCATTGTCATATGCCTGAAACATATATGACAAACGTTTAGAATAAAACAGGTTCAATTAAACAATCATTACCATATCCTATGTTCCAGATAACTTTTGAAATGTCTAATCTCTGATACAACCCCATGCCTTAGGACTTCTTCCTGGGATTCATGCAGAAGTAAAATGACCAACACAGGCAAAATCCTATATTGGTCATTTCTAATATAATACAAATATGATACCCAAATGGCTTTGAAACAAACTGCTAGGTCACCTGAATAAGGCCAGGCATAACGTCTGGAAGGAAAGGGAAGATAGCTTCCTTGTCATGCTGCTCTGCCACACGGGTCAGCATCTTGAGAGCCCCATTATTGACAGGATATTCTCCAGTTTGGATGAGCGGGTTCAACACCCTGACCACAGTGTCGGCCTGAAACAGTCCTGCAATTGTCCCTGCACATACCTCTGCCAAGTGGCTCACCTACAAAGCAATACAGAAAACTGTCATGAAAAGCAGAGGAGAGTCCTTATGCCTTAGTGGAGTACAGACTGAAAATCAGACCTCTTTGCTGGGATCTTTGTGACCCTCAAGCATTTTCAGAATGAGAAGTTCAGTGTATGACATGAACAGGTGAATGAGGGCCTGGCGTTGTAACAAGCTCAAGAACACAGCATATGTCTCCACTCTCACACTCATATCTTGGTCCTGGAGGCATTCAAGCAGAAGCCGAAGTAGTCCCTTGAAGGATGAAACAAGGAATGATGTTTCTCCATCCACCTCCCCACTCCCACTGGTAGTTCCAGGTTCTTCCAACAACTTCCGCAGTTTCTTCAGACCTGTCAGCCGCTGATTCTTGTCATTCAGTTCGCTCAAGATCCGAGTCATTCCACCTGCATTGACAGATACTTGTCAATTCACCATTAATGTGGCAGGAGAGGCAGGAAAAATGGAAAATGCATTGGTAAATCAATTGCTGGCAAAGCTCCCCTATGGGCAAGGGTAAAAGTTGATGAGTCACAAGGAATTCATTCTGACCAGATCACAGTTCCATCTTTACATGTAAAGTTAGTTAAAGTAAATCTAGGTTGTTCTGGTTCGATTCTTTTCATGTTCTGGTTAGATTCTAGATACACACTTTTCGATGAAAATATATTTCTTAAGAGGTCATGGGAACATTTTTAAAGACTGACACCCATGGAGTAAAATATCAGTGAATGTTTGAAATGATGATAAAAGAAAAGAGAAGCCAGAAATCCCCCAGCCATCAGCTCACACGCCCTTCAAAAAGGACTGAGATGAGAACCCTGAGGCATAGATAAAGAAAGCATAGTGAAATAACGAAATATAAAGATATAGGAAATAAAGAGTCACGAAAGCATTCATGGTACATATACCCTAAGAAGAGCATATTTACCATTTTGAATTTCAGTCACTTTTCAATATCTTGCCTCAAAATGGTACATGAGCACTAATACTATCCATTTCTTCTAGGAACCTGATCTCTTCAGATATTTTCAATAATAACTTATAATACTCCATCTTTTCCAGTTCAAAGGTTCTTCTTTCAGCTTTGAATGAAGGCTCAGTGAAATTAATACTCTGTAACTCCTGTGTTTCTTTTCTCCTGTTCTCAAAGAGATTCTTTTATAGGTTTCAAAGTCAACAGAGCAACTCATGTTCATCTGAATGAATCTCAGGTAAAAGACCATGCCATTCAAACCCAGCTAGCAAATGACAAAACCAGAGCAGAAGACTAACCTTTTAAATATTCCCCAGATGCAACAGCAGATCCATCAGGGACATTTGATTGGTCCGACAGCATGGACCCAAAATGCCTCTGACTACTGTGACTTTGTAGTGCATCACCAGCCATCTGCAAAACACAAATTATGATTACCTCAATCCTTTGTGCATAAGGGAAGAGACAAGATAACCAGGACATGTAATACCTTCTCCGTATCACACTTAGCAACGTCTTCAGAGACTTGGGAGATCCCAGAGTCCCGGGAGGTATTGTCAGACACCTTGAATGAATTTTGGATCTGGGTGGAAGTGGCCTGAAGACGAGAATAGACCTCTTCTGGATTCATGTTCTCTGTATCAGTATCATCCATTGAAAGACCACGTCTGGCCAGTGGTTTAACCATTCCTGGAGAGTGCATTGGGGATGAGAAGCGGAGGAAGGGGCTGCCTGGAGACGAATAGGAGTTATCCATAGTTGTTCTTCTTGGTCTTGGTGAGTCCTCAAGTATGGACTTGATTGCACTCTGCAGATGGAAAAGAATGTTATCAGTAAAGGTAGAGGGATGAAGAAAGAAGTTGGAGAGGAAAGGAATCTCACCTCCTCTTGCTTGGGAAGCCTAGACATGAGCAATGTAAAGTCAGCAGGATTTAGGTCAAACATGCAACAGAGGGCATGACGTGCTGAACTGGACACATCGCGAGATTTTGGGTCGTGGGTCCAAGATACAAGCTTCTTCACAGCTGCTTCCATGTCTGGACTGCTCCTGTAATCAAAAGTCACCAGCAGATGCATTTAATCACTCTGGCTTCCATTTCATGTTTCTCATAATTGTGGAGACTGACCGGAAGTCTTGTGAAGACATGGACGCAAGGAGAAGGTGTGCATATCGAAGGGTGGCCAATTTCACCTTGGAATTGGGAGTCTGTGTCACATCAGCCAGGAATCGCATTATCACATTCAGCTGGAGGCTCATTGGGAAACTGTCTCTGTGGAGAAAAAATCGGTGCAACATAATGAGGTTGTCTAATCCATTGATTTCATGTTGTGCTACTGTTGCACAGAACTTTGTCTCCTGTAGCAACAGGACCACAAGTGAACTTCTCTGATTTGTCTCAAGGGAGTGCTCAAGTTCTTGAGACACCTTTTCACAACAAAGTTGAATATAAGAAAATCACTCCAAGAAACCAAGCTATAAGATGTAAAATATTAAGCAAATATGACAATTGTCAATGTTCTAAGAATTTAATATCATGACAAACATGAGTCTTAATAGATTTTTTAGGTTGAAATCCCAACAACTAGACTTCTACTTTTCCTGGAGCATCTACTGTTCATCAGACAATCTCTTTCACTGTATGTTTTAGAGTATCTGCATTTTACAGTGGCCATCATTTTTAGTGCCTAAAATGAATAAATAGAACAGAAACAAGTAATCCAGATAATTTATCGATGATACCTAATAAGGTCAAGGATTTTGTTGATCTTGGAGAGGATGGAATTGAGGAGGTCAGCTCCAAGCTTGTTAAAGAGCCGGGTCAGAAGGACATAGAGCCAGTCCTGTAAATCTTCTTTATGCACAAGAATCAGCTCTTGTAGTGTATCCAAGAAAAGAGTGAACACCTTCATGAAAGAAAAAAAATTTGAAAGTTAATAAATATGCTATGCTCAAAACACCATCAAGATATAAGGATTTCAAATCACTTTGGTGTGAGGGTCAGTGAACATCTTGGCAAAGGCATCTGTAACACGTCTGAGTTCTTGATGGGTCAGCATGCGATTGGACCGTAGGAGACGCTGGAGACCAAGAAGACCCTCCTTTCGATCTGCCCAGTGAGTGGATGCACAACAGGCAATGATTTCACCCACATCTCTCTGCAAAGAAAGGAATGGTGCATCCATGCAGACTGTGATTTCTATTTCCATAACAGAATCCAATACTACACAGCATGCAAAACATTGTCAATTCAACTACAAGATGTGAACCCCATGCAGGGAAAATTTTCTGATACACTGTGGCTTTCCAAATTCCCTGCAGTACAGAGGCACTTGGTAACACAATGAAGGCAGTGCGAGGCATTCGCATTGTAGATTCAGGATGGGCTGATGTGCACAGCTGTGGAAAACATTGCAGGTTGAGGAGGAACTGAGGCTAAAATGGTTAGAAAGTCATCAATAAAATTCACACAATAGAAGACTTATGGTTGCTCCACAGGTTGACCTTTCCTTCCCTTTCACTTTCTTCAAAGAACAACTTCAAGCACAATCACAAGTTAGACACATCATAATCACAAATGAAAAACATCCCTTGAAACAGGTGTTCATGATTCCAATATTTGCAACCTCTATCCTCCCTGGAAGCATGACTTCATCAAGAGGATTTCAGTTGTCTTCTAAAGCTTAAAACTTTGACTGGATAACAGAACATTTATCAATCATCAAGCAAGTGACATGAGAAGGGAAAGGCAGTTGTATAAGATACTCTGGAAGAGGATTAAAAGTATTAGGATTGAATTAGATCATGCAAGGCAGCAGGCAGGAATTCAAATCCTTTTTTACCTTGATGTACGGGTCGTAGGACACATCCTTATATCTCTGAGCAGCCGTCACCCAAGAGAAAAGCTGCAAGTTAGTTAGGAAAGAGGAAGGAAATGCAGGAGGGGGGAAGAAATTGGGTAAAAGCAGAGGTAAAGGAGATGGACAGAGTGAAGGAAGGGGAGAAAAACAAAGCATTAAAACTCAAGCTCTGCACCTCCATCCAAGCCAACAGAAAATAACTATAAATTCCTCTGCTAAACAGAGGTAGGCCAACCAGACAGTAAGCTCTTGTCTTCGTTTAAAGTTTGATATGTCCTACTGACATCTGCCCAGTCAACTACAGTATTGCACAATAAGCAACTAAAAGCCTTGCAACAGCAATAAAAATGACATTGTGCAATTGAAGGAACAATCAGCTGTGCTTAATTGAAACTTCAAGGAAATGCTGAGTTGCTCTTGCAAAGCAAGCAACACCATACCATCAATAAAAAAAAGACAATGGATACTCACATCAGATGCTCTCCGTGCAGCATATGAGTCAAAGGAGCGTTCTGAGCACATGCTAGATGTTTCACTGTCATCAGAATGGTCATCAAAAGCACTCATGCTGTACTCGTTCCTCCTCCGAGGTGACCGCTGCTGCTAGCACGAACCACAAGATGTATTCAAAAACCAGCAATAGAATATGAAAAATGCAGATTAGTTTCAAATTACCAAAGCACTCTCCAGAGCATTCTCAGCCTCCCGACTCTGCAGCAAGATCTTTTGTGCCATCATGGGGGAACGTCCAACAGGAATTTTGGAAATGGAATCCCCTCCAATGGAGCGGGACCTGCCAACCCTTGGACCAGGGCTGGTCTCTCGACTTGTGGCCGCTGATCGTGTAGTTGGACCCTTTCTCTGTGTAGATCTTGGGGGTCGACCCAAAGTGGCACTCTCCCCTCCAATTGCCAGAGGTGTCAGATACGTCAGGCGAGAAGATGGAGATCCTGATCGACTTCCAGCTGGAAAAAAAAAACAAAACCGGAAGGCATTAAAAACCAAATTTTCTTTTTGTCAGTAGAAAAGCAGCAGGTTAAAGGGACTCACGTTGTGAGTGCGACACCCCAGCACCTCTGGTTCGTGTCCTGCCCGACCGGTCTGCAGTGCGGTAACACGGAGGAGTCCCACCTGATGAGACAAAAATAAACCATTCGAAGAACTTAATTAAAGTGAACAGAATAGATGCATCAACAAGAAACAAGATCAAGTGCCTCACAGAGCAATTAAATACTTGTGCAGGCAAACCATCAGATGAGATGACATACCATATGCAACCAATGTCAAACATTATTAAACATTCATATCCATGACCATACATTGCAAAAGACAGAGTGGCTCTGAAGCAGCAAAGCTTGGAGGCAGAGATATACGACTCACGGAAGGAGGCAGTGGTGGTGGCTTTCATGCGGGACCATTCTGAATACTGTTGTCTGGCCTTGGCTCGCTGGGCTGCTTGCAAATCCAATGTACTATTGCTACGTACAGATGGGGAGGGTGCCGGATAGGGAATGCGAGGGGAATCTGGCAAGGAATGGGATGAAGGATGTTCAAAGGCAAAAGAAAATAATATAAATTTTATGAAAAAACCTTTGATTCTTGCTCAGCCACTACTATGCATTTATGAATACTTCATTTAAAAGCCTACACTACCATTACCTGCTAGTCACAACAGAAAAATATTAACTAAAACTAATATTTTTTGGAGTTAGGATAACACATTTTTTGCTGTCCAATATAGAGCCCTGACATTTAATCTTTTTGTAGCAGATCCTATGTCAGAGTGACTCCCAACATAGAATCTATGCAAAATTCCCACATCAGAGAGTTCATATAATTCATGTTGTTCATCATTCCTGTAATGTGGTATCACCACAATTAGGTTTGAGAACTGGAGAGTGAATCCAGAAAGTCATTGCACTCAACCAGGCAAGCAAGAATTACAAGTATATACTTCATGATAATTCCAAGGAAATGCTGCAGTAAATTCACAGGATTTCCCCAGCAGCTGTCGGGATACATGGAATAAGCAGTTTTTAAAGTGCATATAGCAACATGAAGAAAACTAGCAAAAGCTGATGCAGTTTTCACTTCTCATGACACAATATACATGCACATACACCCTATTGGCAACGTGCAAGAAAAGAAGACTCCACCTAAGAGACGCTTTGCTTGAATAGGATTCAGATTACACCATTTAAGGCCAACACCATGAAGGTAAATGATACATGCTAGGTATGTTGAGGGAAAAGCAGGAACACTCACCTGTCTCTGAGGTTGCAGGGGGGTATGGTGAGGGGAGGAGTGCACCATATCGCCTGGGGAGTTGAGGAGCTTTAGCCAGGTTCTCCATGGATCCAGATGTGGAATTCCCATGGGATCGCTGTCGAGATGCTGGGCGAGATGCACTTCCTCCTGCTCCTCCAGTCAGCTCCCCCTTCAGTACACGCTTATATGATGCATCCAGCGTGTTCAACAGAATATTTGCTTGCTCTCGGAAGTGATCAGCAAAGGCCCAATATGCCCTGCAACCAATACCAATGAATACATGAATCCATTTCATAAACCTATAAAAAGGGTCAATGAAGCTATAAACCATGATTCATCCCTCATCAATCACTAATCATGCTACAGAGGGATCTGAGCTACCTTCGAGCAAATGCTCGGGCTTCAGCATCAGGATCAGCAATGCCCTTTTTCAGAGCCTCTTGAAGGATTCCCAGGTGACGTTCCAAAGGAGGCGTTGGCCATGTTGCCAGAACTTGGGCAAGAAATTCACACATTGATCGGCGAATTTCCTTAGACTTGCTATCACCAATAGAGGAGGTGATGATGGGAATGAGACGGGCAGAGTGCACGTGCTGCACAATGAACCGGATGGCGACGATACCTGCCGTCGACATCACCTGGAATTCCGTGGGATTCCTTAAGTGAATGCATCCCTGGATGTGTGCCATATTAAAGGGAACTAGAACCTTGACCCACCTTGGCACTGTTGGGGATGAGGTTGATGAGGTGAGGGAGAAGAGCCTCAGCAAACTGGTCTAGCCTCGGGGAACCAAGCTGCTGGGCAAGGAATGCAATCGTGATGCATGCCTCACGAACCACCTGGGACCTCAAGTCCTTCACACTCAATTGGAATGAGGGTATCAGAAGGCGCACATGAGCCGTCACGTCTTCTGGGTTCCCTCCACCTGAGAGTAACACTCCACGCATGCGTTTCATCTGTAACAATTTCCAAAAGGGTTTCCAAGTGGTCACTTCTATCTATAAAATGCAAGCAAAATACATGAAGACAAATACACTGGAATTCCTCTTCACACTTTTAATGTAGAGTGCTTTCACCTCCATGCAATACATTTCTAAGAGAACATAGCATTGTATAGTGGAGATTAAAACACTATTTTGGCCATCTGCTGGAAAACTTGCTGATAGCTGGAGGAGGTAGATATTAATCTCAGACACACTTTTAGAAAGCCTTGAACATAAATTTAGAGTGCCTCACACAAGGGCAATGAAAGTAGAGTTGAAAGTGTAGTATGTGCAGGTAAAAGTGGGCAAAATTCCACTGAATTCCATTGGGCATGTAGGTAAAAGCAAGAACATGGAGGTTGCAAGTGCCAAGGAAACCTATACCCTGCCTACTAAAGAGCTCTGCTCCAACATACTATTACCACCTACATACTTGGCAAAAACACTCAAACAGTAGCATCCCATTGATAGCTGTCATTGACCTCAAGTCATCATTTCTCCATGGAAATTGACGACTTTGCTCTCTGAGAGGAATCCCTTCAACTAGCATGAATAATGGATTAGGAGGGATGCCAAGTGGGCAGGCCAAAACAGGGCTTCAGCCCCTCATTCCATTCAGTTCCATTCACATGGGGGATTCATGATGAATACACAAGTGTCACCTGACCCCTGCCAAGAATCTCCATCACAAGGAGAAATTTTGGTGCAAAAAAATATTCTTTCTGGTGTCTAAATTGAAATTGAGGGTGACAAATTACCTGGCGACTGAATCCAGGTTCACTACTCATTACTGGGGTATTCAGTTGGCATGGGTGCTTCATGACAGAGAGGAATGATTGGCACTTGGTTTCTTATCTTCAAATTGCAATCTCTTTCTACACTCTTGGAGTAGAGTTATCTTACCGCTTCGAGCCGCTTGTTCCAATCATTGTTGGTATCACCAATTATTTCTCTGATGCGATTCAGGTTCTCGTCCAGGTCACGGGATGTGACAATCTGGACACGTGGCACATCTTCAAATGCAGCCATGAAGGAATCCTCATCCACTGCACCGGCACTTGCACCCGCTATGCAAGCAGTGAGTCAAAATTATTAAATACCAAGGGAAAAATAGAAGATTCTCAAGACATTTGTTATTCTCATGCTCTGTCAATATATCTTTAGATAATAGGTACCTGACTCACTCCCACAGAGCATTCCAAAGGTCAGTTGACAATTTTATTTTGGTACTCCAATATTTTCACACCCAATAGGCATACAATAATGAACAAAACAAAAAGAGGAAAAAGTGGAAATTTACATTGATGGAAGGCAAAATAGTAAACTGTTAAGAGAAAATTGAATCAATTGCAATTTGTGCAATATTCAATTTACCTGAAACAAGCAGTAAGTTCTTCTTTTCACTCAAATGTTTTGCTTTCCTCTGCTTCGTTACAACACTTTCTAGCATATTTTTTAGTTCTTTTACATCTGTGAACATTATAAATACTTTATGCATATCAAGGAAAGAAATATAGAACTCAACCATGGTTAGCAGACATCTGCAATAACTCTAACTCACAATCGCTCGACTGATCAACCTACAAATAATTTGATCCTATAATGAATCGATAGCGTTACTGCATTTTCCCATGTCTAGAATGAGCAATCATGCAACTATTTCCAATATCCCCAAGGAGACTAGGATGTAAGGAAGCTCCACGTATGACACGCCTACCAAGCATCCAAGATAAGCATTATCACTTAGTGAGGGATATCAGGGGCTAAGGGACGACGTCCACAGCACCGTACCTGAAGCACTCGCACCGGCAGGTCTCCTGAGAGAAGTTGTTCTTGTCACCGATTTGGCTGCACAGACCCGAAAACACCACAACATTGTTAGGCGAATGAAGGCATGCATGAATTCCAAGCAATCATTGGATTAATCAAGTACAGAACTGGGATCCGTATCAAATCCACACCCCACCACTGTTAGAATCCGTTCCCTGATCGAGGAAGGTCAGGCGTCGGGGGGAGAAGAGAAAAATGGTGTGAAAACTCACACGAGGATGTGGGAATGGAGATGCCAGAACCACCATTAGGTCCTGCGGGGGGCGCGGGGGTTTCCATCCCGGCCGAGGCACCCTTGGGGCCCGGAATGGAAGTCCTTCGAACCGGCGGGGCACTGCTGGCGCGCTTCCCCCCATTGCTACCCAAGCTCCGGACCTATCCAACATGAAAATAAATGATACCTCTGGATGTCCATCCTCCCTGATATTTTTCATCTTTCCTATTTCAATACCAATGAATGCGCATAAAAGCGCAGGGGTGTAGCCAGAAATTCTTTACAGGGGGCTGGAGAGAAAATATAATGACCTTTCCTTTACTTTCGTGGAGTCAGAGGAGCTTTTCGCGCTTGCGAAATCAAATTAGCTTGTAATTTTTTTTTTTACTGTGAGACTCCGGCACCTTTTATGTTACTGCTTTTGTGGTTAACTACTTTTTCCCATCTACCTCCTGTAAGAAAAAAATTAGTTGACTTGGAAAAAATGAGAACGTTGCCCCGACTCCAAGAACGGTCCCTTATTTATTTAATGGCCATCAAGCGATTGTTTTCGTTCCCAGACTTGTTACAGGGGAAGCAAAGGAGGAAGAATAACAAGGAGGGGGAAGAGAGGAAGGAGGACCGGGACTGAAAGGTAATGGAAGGGAGCAGCTGTTAAAGCAAACAGACTAGGATGGGAAGGTCTTCCTCTTAGGGAAGAAAGAGGTCCCTATGCCTTCTCAGTAGTAAAAAAGAAAAAAAAAAACTAGAGATAGAGGGGCTACTTCCTTGAGGCCACCATCTCAAGCCTCTCTTAAGGCTGCGTAACGCAGGAATTGCTTCCACGTTCCCAGAAGGGAAAAGATCCACTGTCAGGGTTCTCATTACCATGAATGAGAGGGGGAGACCTAAGAGACTACTCTTACTCTTCCTGCTACATCATTTCATCCACACATGGAGTGAGGTGAAAAAAAGATGATGAAGTGGCATGCACGGCTCTAACCCTGACCTTTTACCAGAAAGGAGAAACTCATCCGCGCCAATGACTCATCACTCATAGGTAGAATTAGATAACCCATCTACAAAAGCCCTACGTGAAAGAAAAGAAGTGACGTGTCGAGGCATACTCACCGAAGCTCTATCACATTCATCCTCTCCTCTCCCTGCAGACAAGAACAAAAAGAACATGAAATTAGAACAGTCAGCTTTGTGAGGTACCCCGTATCTCTCCTGGAGAGAATGGAGCATTAATCGATCCAAAGTTTTCCCAAGTGCCCACGACGTTTCTGCTGTTCTTCCCCCCCGTCCTTTCTCTCCCATAGATATTTCCTAGTTTAGCCGTGAATAAGACATTTCAAGCATGGAGGAAAGTGTCTGGGGCCGAGAAGCCATCCATCAAAAAGAAAATCTAGGGTGAGTGGACTGCAGCAGAGAGGGTGGGACTTCATATTTTTTTTAAATAGAGGCCTGTGCCGCAAGGGAATCGCCTTTTTGGTACAATTGCAGGCGAAAGGCTTCGTTTGCCCCATCCATCAACCTCCTCGGAAAGGGAAAAAATGGTAATGAGGGCTATTCATCTGATCCTGTTCCAAGGCCAAACTCATTGCGATCACGCGCTCAGGTACACACCAGACCCTACAATTTCTCCTATTTATGTAAAAAAAAAAAAGCTCAGAAAATCCCACCAAATTCAGGAAAATAAAAAATTCCAACTCGACAGATGTCGAAAGTGGACGGATCATTATCCACGCTTTCACCGTCGCCCCAGCGAAACGGCCCACGGCGAAGATTTTTCCCCTCTGAAGAGCACTCCACGGCCCACGATGATTCAACACACGACGCGGCAGCATGGGAGGGGGAAAACGTGATCATTCAACGCCAATACAATCCATTAGCCTGACTTCATTCCTGGATGGGGCGTGATCAAACATCTTGACCCAAGGACAACTTTTTTTTGTTTATTTTTTCCCTTTATTTTTCCCCCTCCAATTACGAGACCACCCGTGAATTGAGGCGATTCTCATACAGACAGAGAAGAGATACGCACGAGGGCCACTTCAGACGCACCCACATCCCAACACCATTTGGTTCCGTTTATTTGATCTCCCCTCCGTTTATCGCTGAAAAAAAAAGTGAAACATCCAACGCCCGGAATTCCGTGAACCCAACTTCCACCTCCCCACCGCCTCAGACGAAAATTTCCCATGAGGAACTGAGGCCCCTACCCCATTCCCCGATTCAATCAGCAGGAGAGGAAGGAGGGGAGTGAGAAGTCCTGAAGCAAGGCGTTACACAGAAAAGAACTTCGCTGCTTCCGGGCGCCCTGGAATGCAGGAAGACAAAAAAAGTGAAGAAAATGGGGGGAAAAACGGAAATCCAGCGGCGAAGTCCACATATAAAAAAAAAAACATTCTATTCGTGTTCACGAAGCGAGGCCCCAGGTCGACACCCGTGAAGTTCACAACTTCGAGGTGGAAACCTTAATTGACACCTTTATAGTTGCTGACGTCGAGATTTCCTAACGATCCACCCGAACCGACTCTCTTCACCCTCGCCTTCCACACCTGCCCTATTTCGAATAGGATTCCAGATTGAAAAGGGCCACACCGAACTCTGCCAAACGATTTCATATTCCATCCATGTTAACTACTTCCTGCATTCCACACTAACTCCATCGCTGCGTCAGCATACATAGTATTATCCCCAGTCCCACCTCCAGGTGACAATGACATTTCAGAATCCCCGTCCCGGAAACGAACCGATTCGCTACATTCACCCCCTAGGGAATTTTTTTTTACACTTTATTTCCGTACCTCCACAGCAAGCTAGCTGGGAAAAAATAAAATTGAACCCAAGGCCAGCAGTATCCTCCGGTACTTGACCTTGACATTTCCCACTCGATCCCCGGTCCTTTTCATTTTATTTTCATTCATTTTTTCCTCGACTGACCATAGAGAAGGCGCTGATGGGGATCGAACCCCTGGCTCGGATGGCACTCGCACTCCCGGATTCTCTTCCCCGCGTGCCTCAGCAGGGAATCGAACAAGAGGATCCATTCCTGGTCCGATCCCCACACCTCCTCCGGGTCCGGGGCTTTCGACACGGAGTGGCATCTACCGATATTATTCCGGGGTGTCTCCGACACTTCTTCTTCGTCCATCTCGGTCAACAGGGACGCCGAGGCTGGCATCACGTCGCATCACATCACATCACACGCTTCCAAAGGGTCAAACAAACTTTTTTTTCATCTTTCTCGGACTATCACAGTCTCTTTCTCTAGCACCCGAGGATATGCACTCAGATCACAGAAGCACTGATGAAGCAAATACCCTGCCGAAGGAAGGAGGGACAATACGACATGGTACCGCGTCCGATAAGCAGTAGAAGCCGATAAGGAGGGAAGAAAAAAAATCAGAAGGGGGCCAACAACTGTT
This sequence comes from Darwinula stevensoni, assembly GCA_905338385.1. Lineage (NCBI taxonomy): Eukaryota > Metazoa > Arthropoda > Ostracoda > Podocopida > Darwinulidae > Darwinula > Darwinula stevensoni. The sequence continues at coordinate 21,897 of CAJPEV010002444.1, read as the reverse complement.
CCTAGCGAAGCAAGGTTACGCAAGAAACCCCTCCCAAGGTGATCCGCCACAATCCCATTCCACTTCGCGCTCATTTCCTGTCATTACGCCACCGCCGAACCCCAGACTCCGTCCAGATTTCGATGGCACGTGCTTTCCTCTCCGCGGGGCATTTCGGGGAACACGTGTGAAACACGACAGACTTCCGGAAGCGGAGACAGGGATCCTCTCCCACGGACAGACCGCAAGATTGAAACCACGAGAGGGGAAAAAGTGCCGCCGACTGTCCTTTTACTGTCGAGAGGCAATGACCATAATGAAGGAAGAAAAAAAAAAGATGGAGAAGTCTGGAAGACAAAAAAAGGCAACTTGCAACATGAAGACCATTGTATGGTGGAGCCTCATCGCGACAAAAAAAGAATTGTGAGGGCGTGTGCTGCCGAGTCTCCCTCGTATCCGGTATAACGCAACAAGCGAGAAAGGCACTAAAACGGGGGAGGAACATCTTACATGGCTTAAATGGGAATGGTACGAGGGGGAAATGAATGTCATGAAAAGGAAAAAAAAAAAGGACAACGCGTGAGTCGTTAACCTCACCGAGTCCTCAGCATGGACTTCAACTCGAGGGAGTCTTACCCTAATTCACCATCACGACCTTAAGAGATGGCGACGTGATTGAAACAACGATCACGTTCTCATCTCAATCAGCATGTATCCTTTGTGCATGCAAAACGAGCGTGGTCTGGTGGGTCGTAAAATTCCCCGGATTTAGGGGGAGAACCGAGACTGACACATAACACACACGTCTCGGTCGGGAGACAGGGAGAGATTGCAGACGCTCGGCACGCACAGAAGCACGGTCCATGTGTACGTGAGGGGAGTTGTAAAAAAAAAAATGGCGAGCGACAGAATCGACACATGGTGCAAGGGGAGGGAAGGGAGAGACAGGCAAAGGGAGATGCTGCCCTGGGTCCGTTCTTTTTCCGATCATCGTTGCATCATTGCCCTTCTTACGTCACACCGCGTCTCGCCGCCTCCAAGGCCTCCCTTCCCTTCTCTATAACAGCCGGTGTAAACAAACCCCAACCCTTCCACCGAGGAGTAACCGAAACGGAACCCATCCACCGAGCCCCCTCCTCTCCCGAAGAACAAACGCCCCATTGCTGGCAGGGGCCACCAAATGGCGGAACCGTGGGAGAGGAAGAAGAGGAGGAACAGCGCAATTTCCTTGGTCAAGCACACGTGTCACTTCCAGGGGTTCATAATTACAGAAAATGATTGACAGGACTCGGATATGCGGGCAATTGAGCAGCCTGCAACCATGAACATAACCAGTACTCGGGGTCTCATAAATTCATGCCTATGCAACCATTCAGATGCTGAGAAAGCGGGGAGGCGTGGCACCTCGACGAACAACAAACTGGCTGGGGGATCTCAAGTACTTCTCATCTTTTCCATTGGAGTGCACTGCATTTTATTACCGCCTGGTCCAGGTGGCTCGAGTGGGACAAACACACCTGCATGAACTTACCAGAGCACCCTTTAATAAACCCTGCCGAGACGTGCCACTGTCGAGATAAAACACTCTCGCACATTGATATGCCTCATGGTCAGGATATAATGCGCTGACATGAACTCGACATATTTCACGTGTCCACAGGTGTCCCAGGAGCATATTCAACGAATCGCAACCCACGCATAGAAAAGGAGATGGAAAGAAAAAGTAAGAGGGGGGGGGGTCATCGCCTCGGGTCACGTGAATCTTCCTCCCACTCATTCATACACGCCTTCGTCAGTCATATGAATACATGTTTGTCCCTCCGAGAAGTAATTGGCCGAATCTCTAGTCCACCCATGACTTTCCCTATAATGAGGAAGATAGCGATGACTTGGATGCCATCTTATTGTTTCGCAAAAGCTAACCCGAAAAGCCATTCTTCGCGTATGAATTAATTCTGGAATTGCGTCTCCTCTATTTTTAAAACTGCGCCGCTGTTTCCTCCCCTCCTTATCGGCTGAAATCATGTGAGAGCATGGTGAAAAAAACGCCGATAACACGAAAGTAAAACGCCGACACTTTCCATCCCACCAAACGATACCATCTCGCCTCGCCATTCCACAGCAACAGACACCGACCGGGCGCAGCAAGCATCGAGCTCGAATACAAGAACATCGGGCGGAGAAAAGACACGACTTCGTGCACAGTCACAATGACGCGGAGGAATCGTGAGAACCACCGCATTCGGGGGCATACGGGCGCAAAACCCAAGGGAAGCAAACGCATCCTCCCATGCCACGCGAGCAACTGAGCTCATGCTCACCCATCCCGACCAACAGCCATCCCTTCATTCCCTTCCCCCCCTCTGCATCATGACGTCACGCTCGTCGTCCGCTCTACCAGCTCCTGCAGCTCCCAGGTTCCTGCAAGCCCTGGATCGATCGGTTAAGGGAGAAATCCATCATGGATGCGGAAGAAGTATAATCGCATTCAATAGCCCTCTCGTCATTGTTTCCCGACTCCCCAATCCAGGGAATCCAATAAATCGCGGTCTCAATATTAACAATGAGAGCAGATGCTTGGTCCTTGCATGAATTTCCCCATCAGACACAATCATTCATCACTGTGTGTGGGGTGTAGGGGAGATTTACAACGCCAGCTGCTGATATAAGAAGGCCTCATCTCACGGCTGGATGAACCTGATTTGACGGATGGACGGCTCAATCGATGTCGTTCGACGATGTAGGTGCTCCGCAAGACTTTGAAATATGAACTTGAAACTCCATCGATCCTGGCAGCGCCACAGTCATAAACATAACAGCATCCTCTGTGTGGCATCATTACTTGGCATGAGGAAGGTAACACGAGCCTTTCCCAGGCGTGATTATACTCCCTCGCATCACTAAGAAGGGGGGAGATCCGTCAGGAAACCACCCCATTCATAATCTTTCGCTCGTTTCCATGGAAACCCCTCCACGAAAGACGAGGTAAACAAGAAGAGATGAAGATGACTCCTGACTTGACAGGCTGATTTCGAATGCATGCCGAGGTCTCGGCCATATCAAACCCGACGATCGAAGGTAATTGATCTCGCATTGTTTGCCTCTCTGACTTACTTCCTTCCTTCCTCTTTGCTCTTTTTCATTCGGAATCCCCATTGAAGAAACGAGGCCCGGGAGAGTTGGCATGTCAGAGGCCAGTTCCCAGCTCCTTCCACTTCCTTATTGGCCCCGAATAGCCATCGGATCGGCGATGCTCACGGAAAAACGGCATTGCCCCTATCTACATTTCTTTTTCCTTCTCCTTGGCCTCATTTAATGCGGGGGTGGAAAAAGGGGAAACGGGGGAACCATCGGCATGAGATGATGATGAGAGCAAGACAGGCTCGCAGATTATGGATACTAAATTTGTATATTACGTAGAATTCGTCATTGTGACTGCCAAAACAGAGCCCTTCTATTCCCAGCTTCCAGAGACAAAAAGCAGTATGCTTTTAAGAGATAAAGCTTACCAGGCAAATGAAGGATCGTTCCACCTGTTCCAGTACTTCCGCCGGACCGAGGACTGGCCAATAAAAAAGGACTGGCGCCAGTCAGACCAATTCCGAAATCCGAATCAATACCTGGGCGGTAAATATCGTGACCGATTAATATCAACATGCACCCGTCATGTCCCATTCTCTACGGTTTAATCAATGGCCATTACAGCAGGTGAACAGTTCACCGATGAAAACACGGCCGCTTTACGAGGAAGACAAAGTGAGCGAGGAACGGTCTAGAAACTTCCGGTATTCGTGTAAGCTTAGGTCGGGAGCAAACACGGAAAAAATAAATCTTTGCTAGCTCTATCCTCGGGGCAGGGGAACGATGACTCTCTTCCGTGCTTTTTTCAGCAGGACTCATCTATCAATCCACGTCTAAATGTTTTTTTTTTTTTTTCCGGAAGGTGCGCAGCAGCCTCCGATCGAAAAGATGTTCTTTTCTCCCACCCATATCAGGGAAGATAATCTTTCATTTCAAAGCACATTCACGATACGCTCGAGAGACACAACCTTGACACGAGGCTTGTTCCCGTCAAGACAATAGCCCATGTCATTCGAGGCCTGAAAAGGATCAGACGACCGACAAGTAAACGAAGATTTGGATGAAAACGGACCACATACTGGAAAACATGCATCAAACGTGTCACATGTTCGCAACCGACCGACACGTGACACCGAAACAAGGGCCAAGTCCCACCCCGCCATCTCGGCGCCCTCGCGGTCAACACAGTCGCACCATGGACCTGCTAGATGTCTCTCATCCTCCACGCCCACTCACACCCACACTCGCCCGTGGAGCTGTGGGCCTATCGGAATTCTGGTGATCGCTTCGTGCTATTTAACGAGGGAGCCAGATGAGAAGTTGGCCTTGACACCGGTCACTACCACCACTCATCCATTGAGAAAGCGGGGAGAGAAACTAGAACCTGACAAGTGTTATTCCATCCCCTTTCACATGATCATGCCGATCCCATCTTCTCCCTCAATTGAAATGAGAACGAGGCCTCGGGGGAATTTCAAGAGAGGGAGGCCTACACCCTGTCACACACGGGCATACTACACTTTCTCCCTCCATCTTCTCCCACATGCACACCCAGTTTCTTCCTTTCCTGATTCTTCCTTCTGTTACCTTCTTCTCCCAGCACATTGCCTATTGTCTAATTCTGGTGCTGGGAGTGACATGAATACATACCTTCACAGTCTAAAAAACATAATATTCAACTGGGTCTTTCAAAGTCTGTAGCTTTCTACCCAACCCCTGAGTTAAAGCATGCTATGTTCTTCACACATCTGTCTTATTTCTTTGACAAATCCTTCTCCCCACCTAATAATTATTTTCCAGAAGGCTGTGGCATCCCTCCATATGCAAAAATATCCAAAAAGACCCAACTGATGATGCCCATGGAAGGCAAGCAGCAGAGGCAGAAGAGCAGCATAGTACTCACCATTCTGTGCTTGAAGGGAGAGAGTGGCTGTGGGCATGAGGTTCCCACTTGCTTTCTCTTCATCAAATTTTGCATTGAGCAACTGCATCCTAAAAAAAGATTTCCAGCATAGAGCATCATTTTCATCCAATGGAACTAAAAAATTGATGAAATCACAAAGGTGTGTTGGGAAACTCATTTGTTAGAGATAAATTGCTACACATGCTCCTTAAAGGATTCTCAAAAGTGGATTCTGGCTGAGACTAACTCATAAACATTTTGAATGTTCCCAAAAAAACCCCAACTAATCAAACTACACCACAAGCAATCAAACTTGCATCAGATCTTAGTTGCTATGCCAGCATGGGCTTGACATTGATTAACAAAGAAAGAGCAACATTATTCAGCCAACATGTAACAGAAACAACAATGGATGATGATAAATAGTATGCTTCAAGCACAATCATTATCAGCATCTCTTGTTGGTAGTGCAATCTTACACCTACTTCTTATCAGGGACTAACAAACAGCACAGCTTAATTGAACCAGATAATACCCGATAAGACCAGAAACTTACTTGGCCGGAGGAACGTTGTGTTTACGAGTGAGATCTAGTCGAAGGCGTTCTCCAACATGGCGGTACATCACAATGAGCGTCATCAACGCGGCTTCACGAACCGGTGCGGCGGGATCACCAAGAAGCTTGATTATGGCTGGGACCAACTTTGATAATGACAAGGCTGAGGAACCAAATCTGCAGGAGCCAAAAGATACGAACTACTAACACATTCTGACAAACTCAATGAAACAGTTAACACTATCAGCCACTTTAACTTCTCCTGATGCAATCTAACTGAATTGCCATGAAATAGCATGAAGACACAATAAAGAGAACTGCTTATAATTTCCAATAAATAAACTTAAAAACAATCACATAACCGTGCCTTGACTCATTCATTTTGTACATAAACAAATTAATCTAGACAGCACCAGTCAATAAAAAATCATACCGATTGAGTGCATTCTGGAGACAAACAAGGAGCTCTTCTCTGATTTTTCCATTCTTGTGGCTGAAGCTGTTGTTCATCTTCTCCAGCATCACCTGAGGGCTACTGGTGTGCTCCATGAGGCTGCTGAGGAGCGTCTGGGCTGCACTTCGAACCACATCCTTTTGGTCTCCTGAAGGAAACAAAAGGGGGATGTGCACCAAGAAAAACTCATTGACTCAATCTTTGTTTTCCCTAACAAATGTAAACACAGGAAGCATCTAAACAACTATCTTCAACTGATATTAACACATACCACTTCTGGGAATCATTTGCGACAGGAGATAAAAACTCAAGAGCCATTCACAGCAGAAGTGGGTAACAATAGAGAGAATTTATTCAGAGAAAGACAAGAAATGAACTTTTTCATATGTGAGCAGCGACCTTACCTAGTCTGTCGACTATTTGAGGGAGGAGTGAAGACAGGTAAGGGCGGAAATCATCTCTTAACCTCAAAACCAAGAGATTCAATATCTCGAGTGCAGTTTGGCACAGCTGCAATGAAAGATCCCCCCTCATTAGGCAAGTGCAGACACTTAAATATGTACTTATGCATGCAACGAGAGTTAACACTACACCGATCAGGATGCCCGAAAGAAACTCACTTTGAAGTTGCTGATGTTTAACCAGGAAGCCACTTCATCAACAAAAAGGCCAAGATCCTCACATTCCACCGAACTGGATGGCACAGACAGGTACGAAGCAATGTCTGAACTCAAAGTCAACTTCGACTTTGTATCGTTGGTCCTTTGCATTCGCTCATAAAACTCGTCCAGGGACGCCATGACAAAAATGACACTGGCAAAATGTGTCACATGCACACAATTAAGTTTCTAGATCACAATGAAGCCTTGATCGAAAATGGAAGTCCAAGCTGCTCCAAAAGGGTTTGTTCTCATGTCAAAAGTCAAACAAGCATCTCATTCTCAGGCACACATCCCATTCATCTCCAATGAGTCACCTGAGGGGATTCAGACAGGATACACTAAATATAACTGCCATAGTACAGCCTAAACAATTTCTTAAGTTCCTTAAAGAGATGGTAGTGATAATTTTTTAATCTGCCATTCATGATGCAATTAGCATAACGAGAGAAATTATTCTCTGACTCAGTCCTGGAATATGATGCACGAAAAATACTGACAACAGCACCAAGGGGCTTCAATTTGATTGGCAACAATCTGCCTCAAGATTCCTTACTTCGTTTTTAGGTCAAGGTGGCTAACATTTTCAAGCCGGGCTTTAACAAGAGAATGAATGAATGAATGAATTTATACACTTATTTATGCATAATTATATTTATTGGAACGATTCCACTTCACATTCTCTTTGACACATTTGGACAATTTTAGGACTGCCAATCCGATTAGAATTATAGACCAAGTGGAATGGCACGAATGAAGTTTTCATTGCAACAAAAAATACTCGAACTTTAACAAACTCCAAAAATTTCACGACTAAGGGTCAAACGTTGAAACCACTTGAATGTCCTTTACAAATTCATGGACTTCTTCGGAGCAAACGGGATCATTTTCACAAACAAGCCCTTTTAACTCGCCTAATTAAGGTTTCTGCATATGGGTCTAAGGAAAAACAAAAGGAAAAAAAAAAATACAAGAACACAAAAAGAGGCGAAGGTTTCCATGCGATTCCGAGTTTATTCCCGCCGCACTGCAATACGTGCGTGGAATCGGGTCGCCCTCAATTTCGATGCGAGGGTCTTTGGCATGGGGTGAAAACCGGCTTTCCCCCCTTCGTGGTGCGTTGAAACACGCGGAAATGCAGAATTGTTGTTGCATGAAATATAATTAGGAATGATTGCGAAGTAATTTCTTTCTTCCGCTCGGCATTGAGCTGCTCGTTATCTTCCTCGTCGCTTCCGCGTCTTCATCAACGTGCAATTTATCCGAGATTTGAATGAGATCGCCTCGTGCGAGCACTTCAAAGCGGTCGGGCGGGATCTAAAATTCCGATTTAACACGAAGGGCAGATCTCTTATCAACTGCATGCAACCGGCATCGACCCGGTCGGATCCCATCGTATCTTGTACGCCGTGATCCGATTCCAACCAGGAGAACTCAGGGCTTTTTGGTCTGCTGCCACCATAAACACGAGGCTGCACCTTTGGCAAGTTTTCGACGCGACGCGAAAGGCGGGACCGCTATGAGTTTCCGCCAAAAGTCGGAAAAAAATACGGAAGTGATAGAAACGTGATACGAGAATGACTTTTCCCACGAGACTGCGACGTGCCGGCTCTTTCCACCTCCCTTTAACCGCTGATCCTGGCCAAGCCATCGGGGAAGAGCAAACAGCAGAAACTTTTCTCTCACCCTCGCCCCCATCGCGGAGTTCGTGCCGAGACGCTCATTCCAACAAAATCGACTCGAAAGGCATTTTACCTTTCATCCGTCGTGTTTCGGAATGAATTATGGGGATTCTATCGCATTTCTGAATGGATTGTTATACATTTTTTGCACACATGAAAAAAAAAGAATACACGTCCTGGAACAGTGAGAAAAACCCAACATTTTTCCTAAATAAAACGTTCCCACCGAAGCGGGTGCTTCAGCCGTTGCACTTATGAATGTTTCCAGTTTTAGTTGGTAAATGTCATGGTCCATGACAACTACATCCTTTTCTAGATCTACTTCATCCAATGTATCCAACAAATTCAGCTTAATCATGGAAGTATGGAAATACCAGAACGAAATGAATCAACTGAAAGACTCAGGGGCACAACCTCTTATATATGGGAACCCAGAGATTAACCTCTTCACATTGCAACAAAGCATGTAATGTGACTGCCTATCATGCATTCACATAGGTAATGTAAAAAAAATACCAACTCTTGATTGGAATGGACACCCAAGGGGTATTGCAACAGGCCTTTAAAATGATCTCTAACATTCCTTTTCTCCTCCAGTTGCTTTCTACAAGTTCTCAAGACATTATAAAAAGTGAAATCTGTGCTTGGCACAATTCCTCCAAAAGTTCAACATGAGAAAGGTTATTGTATTTAAGAAATTTTTCAGCAGGCCGCCTTATCCTGGAAGAAAATTGTCATGGGGTTGTCTCAAATATTAAGATATGGGTAGGGTAAGTACCCAGTTGTAATTTCACAACCATAGTTTACAATGGTTTTTCTTTCATTGCTGATGAACTTTGAGGGCATCATGTGAAAATGTCATACACTGGCTCATGTATATACATGAGGTCATGGATGGCAAAGTGTAAACATGAATATATGGCATATGCATGCAGCCATATGTTTTGTTGAGTTGAGAATACCCACACCTGTATATACATGCATTCTGCCATGCATGGCGTAGAGTACCATACACACGTACACAGAACTGCAAAACCAGCACAAAAAAGTGTCTTTCTACCAACCTAACTGGTGTTGTCTGATATTATGATGCTCTGGTTTTTTCCCAGGATAGGATTCTAGACCTACACTGCCAACACGCATAAGAGATGATGCTAAATCATTTCAAAGCATGCTATGATGCAAACAACTACTTCCATCCAGTGGGCTAGAGAGATACACTTGTACCATGAGGTACCTACCAATTTCAAGTTAATATACATGACAAGTCAGTCACATGGATTTTTTAAATGTTGTGATATATATAGCCATGCCTAGATTTATATGCCATAAGATTCACAAATGAAAAAACAGATATAATAAAAACATTTGGCATACTCCACGCATGAATTGTCCACATCTAATGTACGTGTGCTTTTTCCATAGGATGGCTACAAAATGAAATATATTTATACACACATTATACTCCTTTCATTAAGAAATGCATGCATGTGACTTTCTGAATTGATGGTGAATGTTGGGGGGAAATCAAAATCATTCATATGCATGTTTTCAAGTTAAGGTACGAATTGTTAAGAATAATATTAGAGTATTAGATTTAGCACTTAGGAAGTTAGAGAGGAAAGATGAGAGGAAAGATTATGAGCCAAGAGATTCCCCTTTGCGAAGTCTATGAATATGAAAAATGAGACTCAATCTGAAGTGGCCATCATCCACTAGCTTCTCAAGAGGCTTCATCAAGGAGTCTAAGAGCTGCTACAGATAGCACATACACTGTTCCTGGAATAAATTTGTACCCCCCTGTAGGAGTACCTCCATAGATTCCAGGTACTGACATCTCACATAAGGGTGGTTATGTCTATCACCTGATGAAGTGGAACTTCTGTAAATTTGTGTTTTACCCATTCTCTATATAGGATAGGGGTGAGGGAGGACTATAGGGAAGGGGTATGAATTCAATCTGGAAATTGTAACATTTATCGATAATGCTCAACTTTTATAATGGCACATACTATCGCAAGTCTTGGGGAAAATCCAGAAATGCCCAGTAGGTGTTCCCATTCCTTGATTCTTATTCAAGTCGTTCAAGCTACTGGACAAGACTCAGTAGGCCTATACCACCTGAAGTGGATTCGGTTAACTTACATTTATTTGTTCCAATAAGATTATGGCTCATACTTCTGGTAAAAGGTTTCAATAAATTCGTTTCTTAGGCCTAACGTAAGCCTAAGCTTCACCTCAAGCCGAATGGTTGCCGCGACTTATCACATGTTTAAGAGCCTACCCTAAAGCCGCACATAATAAACCATCGAACTGCGCTTGTACAAGTGATAGTAAACCTGAATTACAAAACATTCTCTTTAACATTTTTTAGTACTACAAACAAGCTCCCATATGATATGGAAGATAACCCAGGAATTCAAGAACTCAGAACTGAACAGGTGCAGAGGCAGGAAGAGAATGGAGGACGGTTGCCAGAAGCGACATCTGCGAACCACCTTGAGAACCGACTCAGTCTCATTCCCACCCCTTTTTAAACCTTTCTTTCCAGCTTCATCCTGATCCCTGGTGGATTTGACTCCCAACAATTTACAGAGATTGTATACTTTTATAAATTGGGTTACCATTTTTAGCACTAATGGGCTATTTTCGCCCTCATACCCTGGGGGAAAGACGTTTTGTGGGCGTAATACACGCTAAGGGCTACTCAGTGTTGAGTGTTGCTTCCGCGAAGCTTTGATATCTTCCCACCACTAACTCCATCACTTTCCCCATAGCGAACGAGTTATATATTTGATTTACTATTTGCATGAACTTCAAGTATGTATCTTCCTAAAAGATTATACCAATTATAAGATGTCGTTCCTGTCTTCCGATAGGAAGATTCCGTATATAGCAACCTTGCTGAAAGTGTCGTCTGCTACGTGGCCCATACTGGTGGTCGCACGAAAAGCGAGGGAAACGTTTCCTATATTTCCGTGAACGATTCTGATGGGAGAAAAAGCCAGTTCGTGAATCTTCCGTTACCATACTCATAGACTCATATACCCACTTCTGAAGCCTGCGTAGCTTCCCTCACAGATCTCCGCGTTTGTTTCCCCTGTTGATGGCTGATAAAATGCGGGATCAGCTGTCGCCTTTCATCGCTGATGGGCCACAAGTAATTGAACTCAAGTTAGGTGAGCGTCTTGGATCTCTTTCCCGTCAGAACTTAGGCCTAAATACGTAATGCTTCATGCTTCAAAAGGACAACTTTGTTACTCCTAGTTCGAGATGCTTCGGAGGTTGAGGATGAGAGCACAACATTCAAGGCTGAGATGTGCCATCAAGTCTACGGAGAGAAGTGAGTACATTTTCCCTACAGTTTCAGGCCAATTCAGTTGTGTTTTAAATTCGTTGGAAAACATAATTTCCACGGAATACATTGAGGCTAATTAAAGCACGGAACCTAGGCTTTTCAAGAGGGAATTTTCTAAGGACAGATACACCTCTTGATGCCCCTAACTGAATCTTGAATAGCAGACCTTGTTGGTGCACCTTTGCATATACACTATTTTCAGGACTCAAGAGGTTAGGTGATCATAGGATAGCCAGGATCTTGGTCCAGCTATATGTAAAAATGTGCCATTGAACAACTCAACTGATCGGATTGGCCTCAGTCATGAAGCTCTCGTGTGCATTTAGGCCTTGACTAGGTTGAATTCCTTCTTTTGTGGCTAGGTCCATGGTGCTAATACTATGAAATGGGGGTTTTCGTTTCCTTCCTTGGAGTGTTTCTTTATTGGTACCTATCCTGAATTGGAGTCAAGACTCAAGACAAGTAGGACTAATTTTCTCAGATTAAATTCCACCCATGGAGTTCTACCTCCATATGCATTCTTCATGGATCTCAGTTTACTGATTGGCCTATCTATTGCTTTTACAGGAAGAAAGTGAACCATGCAGTAGGGTTATGTTTTGACATGTTTCAACCATGGTTTCTTTTAAATTTTTTCCTAGGGAGGTTATCTTTGGCTACAAGGACCTCAAGATCAAACTTTTCTACAGTGCCTGCCGTCTGACAACCTACATTGGCATTGAGTATTCTTCCAAAGTCACCCCTGATCTCTGTGATGGTGTTGTGGTAAGTGATAAGCAAGGCAAGTAGAATTTCAGAAGGAAATAAATAACATTGTCCCTAATATGCATACTTTTTATTTGTAGATAGAAACCCAGCAGTATTTTTTCCTGATTTAAATGTCGTCACAAAAGCTTAGACCAATAAGGTTTTTGGTTGGAGTGATTTTCTGAAAAATTTTTTACTGAGTTTTCAAAGGATATCTTTTTCCATTACCTTTGGCAGAAAATATTTATATCCCTGCTTTGATTTCATTATGATATTTTCCAGTGTATTATCAGAAGAGAAAGTATTGATACCCTCAACTGTGGTGTTTTCTGTTGTTGTTATAGGCTGATGATGTTGAGAAGCCACTTCTTGAAATCATTCCTAAAGGTTACCTCAAAGATTTGGGCCACTTCAAGGCAGCTATCCAGGAGGATGTTACTTTCAAGCCATTTGGTTCTTTGATTGATCGCTTGGAGCTTTCCTCAGGTAAGGAATAGTACAATATAGTATCTGCAAATTCCCATTTATCCATTCTGCCTGAGATCATACATTTTTCACTCTTTTTTCAGGTCAGACATTTGAATACTACAGCTGTGATACCCATGAGCCCAACTTCCTGCCCTACCATGAACGCCTGCAAGCATTCCTCATGTGGTTCGTCGATGGTGCAAGCTTCATCGATACCAGTGATCCTCGGTGGCATTTCTTCCTGGTGTCAGTCATATGCCCCACAATCTTTTCTTGATGTATTTGATGAAGATGAGTACCAGTGTTCCACATCTTGCATTCTTTAAATTCCAGATTTGAGAAGTACAATCCTGGTGATGGTGTTCGATATGCAATTGCTGGCTATGGCACAGTCTATGAATATTATGCTTACCCCGAGAAGATTCGACCCCGCATCAGCCAAGTGCTCGTTCTACCTCCGTTTCAGAAAATGGGATTGGGAAGACACCTCGTTGAAAGTATTTACAATCACTACTTAGGATCTTCAAACGTTCTTGACATCACAGGTTTGTAAACCTGGAGACCAGTTGCTAGTACATTAGAGGCTGGTTGCTCATGCATCTTTACACTTTTATGGTGCGTATTTTTTTAGTGGAGGATCCTTCAGATGAATTTGAAGCTCTCATGGATGTCATTAACTGCAGGAAGTGCATCACACTCCCAGCCTTTTCCAAAGAGAAGGTGAAACAGGGTTTCTCCCCTGAAATGGTTGAAGAGGCACGGAAAAGTTTCCTCATGCACAAGGTTCTTTTACTTTTTACGTACATCTCAACGTGAAGGTTAGATTGCACGACAGCGTGAGTTTTAGCTGTTGTGTTTGATACCTTCATAGAGTGAAGAAATTACCAAACGAAACCAGAGTTAAGACTGTGATGGCCCTCTCCCATCTCCTTTAGTCATATGGCACTCAGGAGATGCCATGGAAAGTCATCTCACATCTGTTATGCATCCAAATATTGTTGTTCTGTGATAACAATTCAGTTTTTATTGTAACACTGGGCTTAACCCCGTCCTGTCTAAATCATGCTCTTTTAGTTACATAAATGGCTCAAAGGTTGTTTTTGTTCTTTAGTTTCATAAATGGCTCAAAATGCTTCCCTAAACACAGGTGCTAACTGCAAAAGGTACATATGTGATGTAGTTCCTGACCAGAGAGTGTTTTAGGCCAGGTACTTGGAAAACAGGCTGAGTGCGAAAGGGTTAATGGAAATTTCTTGTTGGTTCTGTTCACAGGATCACGTTCGAAGGTCGTACGAGATCCTTCGACTGTTGTTCACCAACCGATCCGACAAGGAAGAGTATCGTCAGTACCGCATCGAAATCAAGAGGAGGTTATATGCCCCTTTCAAGGTGAAATATCTTCTGGGAAAATTTATAGTGTTCCTTGTATTAATGGAAATAGCAACAGCAGAGTTTTGAATTATTAGTGCAATATTAAAATGAGGATCATTAGAAGAATCTGGTTGAATCTCTTTGCAGATGAATCAGAAGAGGGGAGGTGCTGCAAGGCGAGCAGGTATCAGCACAGATGAAACTCAGATGACTCAGGAGCAGCAGGTTGAACTCATCAAACAAATGTACAAGGAAATAGAGGAGTGTTACGATGCCGTAATTCAGCGGCTGAAGCGAAGTTGATGTCTCCCGGCTGAGATCAAAATGTTCAATTTTGTGTCTTGTTTTCATTCAGAATACATTTCAGTACATCGCAGAGTCGGTGTAAGATGCTACATTCGATTCCATGTGCTTTATTCAGTATTGACCAGCAGTGAAGACAGACATGGGGGACTACAAACAGATCGGTGCGTGTACCATGGGTCGGACACGATCGCATATTGTCCTCCGGGAAGGTGATCCAGAGAGAAATGATGCAAAGTGGTGACAAGGAAAACATTTAGACAGTAAAATTTGAACTGTTCAGACCTTTTGCTGTGTGGGTCTACTTCAACAGTGTCATCAAATCAAAAGGAAGTGTGCACAACTATCACAGTGTAGCAGATGAGCAGCATCAATTAAGGAATGCAGGAATTCACTTTTTTTTCTGAGATGTGAGCATCATGAATAATATGGCAAATACTGTGCCAGTCATTCAGGTACCATGGCAGAGATTCTTGAAGCACCAATGAGTCACATTGTGCTCAACAGTGCGATCATGTGCCATTCGTGTTCTCTGAATCTATTATCAAGCAAAACCTATTCCATCCCTTAAAATGGACAAATTCATCTCATTTGCCAAAATATAATCCTTTTGCACTTGGGCAAATCCCAAAATCACTGGCTGTAATATTGCTCTCACCAAATTCATAAAGCTATCAAATTCATAAAAGGACTGAATGAGATCAGGAGACGTGAGAAAACCGTATGTGTAACGGATATACACCATGTGCCTTTGAAATCTAAAGGACTAGATCATTCTTTTTTTTTTTTGGCACCTGTCCGAGTGTCCGCTCAAAACGAATGCGTCACCGGATATGACAAAGTTCGACATCGTGCACAAAGGTCCCCCTACAGGTGCCCTTCGGAATCAGGGCTGCACTGATGATGCCGAGTTAGGAGCACGTTGAAGGTAGCGATGAGCACCCTTGCGTTGGACGGGAGGACTTCACCGGTTTTAGATTCCCGTTGGTAGAAGCCAGGATCTTCTAGGTCTCCGGCGGGGACAGCTTTGGTACGTCCGGGCTGTAGTACAAGCAATAAATCAAGTTAGTTATTTAAATATGACTTTTAAAAATTAATATAGTATCTGCCAATAGCCAATATCATGCAAAGGAACTATGAGTAGTTCTGAAATTTGGGACAGCGAGAAAGCATCCAATGAGCCCTCACAACCTTAACAATTTAATCTACCATCTCAATCATCACAAATCCAACCGAAGTAGAGTACCCAGGATCTCGAGAGCAGTCCGGAAAAAAATACCTGGCGGTTACGAGCGGGGGCGGAAAGGAGGCGATATCCCGGTTCGACATCCCGAGATCCACCGAGTTGCGATACCGGTCCATGTCGTACCGATAGGACGTGCTCGGCCTCCCAGTGCAAGCCTCGCAAATCCCTCCGGCCCTTCCCCCGTCCCTAAACGACAGAGAGAGGAAGGCGGCCATGAAGGAAGGCGGCCACGAAGGAGGGCGACATCGGGAAGCACCGGCTTTGACAGCGAGATCTCCCCCCTCGTCCGGGGGAAGATCGGCAGGGGAAGAAAAGAACTGCGTCGGGGGACCGAATCCTCATTAACTCGGGAGCTTCGTGCAACACGCACCAGGGGCCTCTCCGACCCCAAGTCGATGAAATTCAACGAAATTCTCGAGAGGAGCCAGACCGGGACCGAAAACGGACCCCACCCTGCATCTCTCACCTCCTCCTTAATCGGTCAACTCTTAATCGAGAGCCATTTCTCATAATCCGTCGAGGCAGATCTGCTTAATTCCTCTCGCCCGACTTTCATTCCCTCTTACATGCTCTATCCGTCTCGTTCGTGATCTGCTCCGTTCCATCTGGCCCGATTAGAAGGACCTGCAGATATCGAGTCGAATATTTCTCGCATCTGGTTGCCCCTGGCCTTGAGTCAAGGACATCATTTAGGGATATCATTTATCGTTTAAGGGATATCATTTCTTATCAATTTTTTTACCATTTTTTAAATTATTTTTTTAAATCATGTTTAAATTTTTTTTTTTAATCATGTTTAAATTATTTTTTAAAATCATGTTTAAATTATTTTTTAAAAATCATTTTCAGAACCATATTTATTATCTTTTTTTTTTATTTCTTCGAAGATATCATTTTCTTACATTTCCGAAAATGAATTTATTTTTCCTTTTTTTTCTACGATCACAGACAAGTGCACCCAATCACAGACAAGTGCACTCAACCCCCTCAAACCCCCCCCCCCCTCCCCCCCCCCTCCTGCTTCCAAGCAAGAGAACGGAGCACAAAAGAACTCGAAGGCGGCTCGAGGCCGTCGACATCGCTAATGAACTTCGTTTTCGGTTCTCCTCCGGGGAAAAAAAACGTCGTTCCGGCGAGGCTTCCATTCAATTTCGATTCTCCGGACGCCAGTAATCCCTCACTTCCACAGAATCCAATATTTGCAGCCGATTGTCGGGGAAGAGGGGGTAAGGGAGAGGAAAGCTTGGCCTCGTAATTCTATCAGATCTATATATATATATATATATATATATATATATATATAGAGAGTGGG
>CAJPEV010002443.1:0-41405 GCA_905338385.1 Darwinula stevensoni | reverse complement strand
CGTCACGGGGATGGGGGAAATCCGTCACGTGGGTGGGGGGGGGGGGGGGGGGGGGGGGGGGGGGGGGGGGGGGGGGGGGGAAATCCTGGTGAGATTTAACGAGGGAGAAGCGTGTCGCATCGAGAGTTCATGCCAACACTTCCTTGATTGGAGAGGAATCTTCCAGATTCTGACTGTGACCGGGAATGACCGCAAGGGATGAAAGTAACGCGTATTCAATCGGATAAAGTATACCTTACATTAAATTTGACTACACAATTTCCACGAAAGGCACCGTCATTACATACCTAATATAACCGATTCCAAAACGATTTTACACCCATGGAGGTAAATTTATTTTTAGGAAATCCCAGGACCAATTGTTAGGGGATGCAACTTTTAATGGAACGAGCTTGCACTGAAACGCGGTAAAGATTTGAGCCGTTTGAATGGCTCCTAAAAGCCATTAAAACGGCTTTCAGGTGGATTCCCCCGATTTTCCAACTTTAGGATAGATATTCCATACACCCGACACGATAACCCTCGTTCGAAATCTTGAGGCGTTTCTCAGGAGGAGCGTCCCGTCGAAGGCGGAACTCATCGCTCGTTCCCGAGACGAGAAGAATCGCCAGCGATGCCGAAAGGCGGGAGCGACCGCTAAGTGACCGCGTCGACGGGTCGCCGTTTCGGGGCCTTTTGGTGCCGAGGGTCTGGTGGAGGCGGAGGTGGACGCTTTCTCGTTTCCGTGCCGTTGCTTCGTCGGGGTCGAGAGGAAGAGGTCACCTTTAGGCGTATCGATTTCATCATGATAGATAATAACTGAATGTTGCGATGGGAGATGGGATTTTCTCATCGCGGCTTTTGACGTCATGAATGCCACATCGACTAGGTAGATGAAAATTTTTCAAGTGGTCGATGGAATCGAGGCACGAATTCTATAGTTAAAGGTGAAAGAGTAGGTTGTGAATTAACTGCAGCCCTGCCATCTGGTGTTTTTTCTCGAATAAACAAGGTTTCCTGGAGAGAAGAGTGATGGCGGAAGAATTCGTCGTTCTTTCGAGTCATTTTAAGTGAGTGATAGAAACACTCTATGAAAATGATTTTTCGCTGCGGTTAAAGTCGAATCTGCGACGGTTGTCGACAAGAATTTACGACGTCCCATGAAGTCTTTTTCAGCTGTGAGCTATGCTGTTTGTCCGGATTTCAGAGGCGACCGGAAACAGATCCGACGAGAATGAAGAGCCCCATAACGCTTGGACTCCTGCGGTCGGGGATCCTGGTCCCCAAGGAAAAACATTGTTTTTCGTGCTGTCATGGTATTTTCTTGTTTGCGGGGGGAGGAAATCTGGCTGAGATTCGACGAGGGAGATGCGCGTCGCATCGAGACTTCATGCCAATACTTGCGTGATTGGAGAAAAGCGGAGGACAATTTTCCAGTTTTGGACTTTTTAATCAGGGATGACTGCAAGGGATGAAAGTAACACGTAGTCCATCCGGACATTCGCGAGGCGTCGCATTTATAAAATAAACGCTAAAAGTTTGTTTTGTGAACAGGAATTTCTAAGACTGAGCAAAGTTCATGCACCGTTTTTGCGTTTCCACCATAACGAAATTCGAAACGAGTTTACGCCTATCGAGGTCATTTTCACGAGTCATATTGTAACCCGTTAGAGTTCACGAATTCAAGTGATGAAAGCGAAGATGAGCTCCTTCCAATTTAAATTCAAATATTTGAAACTTTGCAATTTTTCTTTTAAGAACTCCCTGGACCAATTCTTAAGGGATGCCGATTTTAATTAGAGTGCACCCATATGCTGTAAAGGGTTTTGTTTTATTTCTTGGATGCTTCTATAGGCCGTTCATGCGGTTTGCTGGTGGATTCCCCCAATTTTGTCACTTTTGGATGCCCAATCCTGAAACGTAACTTCACGATAATCCTGGTTCGTAATGCAGATGCGCTCCTCTGGAGGAGAGTCCAGTCGAAAGCGAACTCATCGCATATTCCTGAGACGAGAAGAATCGCCCCGGAACTTCAGAGCCGGGATTGAATTATCCCTGCGTCCGGGCCGTTCGGTTCCGAGGTTCTGGTGGAGGTTGACGGGGACGCTTTCTCGTTTGCGTGCCATCTCTCCGTCGGGGTCAGGAGGACGCGCCATCTCTGTCGGGAGAAGGGAGGCATGATAGGAGGCTACACTGCATTCGACTAACTTTTTTATCGTGAGCTTCCTTGCTTTTCGATTATTAGTAAAAAGCTACACACTACCTTGGCACTTGCACATCCAATTTTCATGTGAACTTCAATGTTTTGTGGGCTCAGGGAAAGCATCAAGGCAGTGCCTTGCACCTAATTACTTATTTTTAGGAAGCCGCAAGAACTTTCATTCGCCTAGACAGCATTTGTCTGGCTCTAAAGTCGTGTAGCTACGTCATCTTCTCTCGGTGCTGAAGCATTTTCAGTCAGGTCTGTCGGTGTTCGTCCCCTAGCCGTCGACGACTGCACATCCAATTTCATCACAAATATTCAGATTTGCCAGTTTCCTTGATTTTGTATCTGTACGTATGTCTATTTGCCTGTCCCGGGCTTTAACCGCACTCTAGCAGGAGTTTTTATTTAATTTTTAGCATGAGATATGGTCTCCATGGTAGGTTCTGAGTCTTCCCTTCTCAGCCACTCGACTTCATCTCGAGCGGAAATGAACGCGGTTGCCATTTCAAAGATGTCGAGTAGTCCCAAATGAATTTCGAATCGATCCTCATGGTCGATACCCTCATCACATATTCCTCTTAGAACTGCTGGAGGAAATATCCTATGACTTGCGTTATTAACTCATTAATTCCCTTCTTAATTATTCTTCCACATATAGAAATCCAGTGTCAATATCCTTATTTCTAATTGCAGTGCCCACATTTTTACGACCGTAAACTTAGTATTGCTACTTTCTTGCAGAAAATCGAATACACGAACTTCGAAATTTCCATTATGTGAATGAGGACTGATTTGCATTCATGATCTTCTGTGGGAACATCAGGATGCGTTGAGTTAATTGACCGCACTGACATGCAGTGGAAATAAACGATATTGTTTTGACGTTGTGATAGGCAGAGGCTGGAAATTTGTACGAGGTAGTCGCAATGCTTGTCCCTATCCCCTACTCCTGGTTCCGCTGTTTCTTTCGCGTTATAGTGAACGCTTTTCTCGCTCACCTGCTTCCACGGTACATGGCGATACCCCCAGAAGATTTGGTAGAGAGCAGCCAGGGGGATGGCAGCCACGTTGAGGAGGGCGGTGAACCAGCCGAGCGTACGGGCAAAGGCTGGGTATTCGTAGCCTCCCACCGTCAGGGGACTCACGTAGCTGCACGACCAGATGAAGATCACCTGCGAAGGCATTTCCATGCTCTCGGTGTACTAGACATGCTTTCGTGAATTGCGAGCGCCATCTGTAAGTTTTGATCGACTGCGAACAAAATAAAAAATTCGCAACTGACCAGCAAGACCAAAGGAGTGACCGTGATGTAGAGCACTATCAGATGGCTTTTCAGCTTCTGACCAGGGTCGAATCCAACCATCTTCTTCAAGACTACAAAGAGGGGAAAAAAAAAGAAAATTCATAGCTAAAACCAATTCTTTCTCGTAGTTGGACATTCGTCAGCCCTTTTACACTGCGAGAACTCGTGCAGTTGGAGACAAAGGCCTGTTTTCAGCTTCACCTCGCGGATTCGATGCTAAAAATATCAATGATGCGTAAAATTTCATGTCAAGATTCTAATGCAATAGAGAATTTTATTCCTCATTAGCCGCGTTAAAAATGTCAAGTGATGCTGAACTCCATAACTATTTAGTATTTATCGTCTGTCTGTCAAATTCAAGTTAAAAGTTGAAATATAATTGAAATTGGTTCATTAAATATAATGAATCTTGAATCTTGAATCTTGAATCAATATTTTAATGTGATGCAATTAAAGTAAGATATGTCTGAGTGCTTTTAGTGAGGTGTTGAATCTCCCTAGTGGGATACATTTGGTTAACCCACGGTTTTTTTAAACCGCTGGAAATGGTTTCATGGTATCACCTCCTGAGATAAAAAATAAACCAGTTTTGCTGCTAATTATGTTCACCCCTGAGAGAAACGGAATCATCAGGGCATTCGGATAGCAGGAATTTTATTTTAGTCGAAGCATTGTCAGAACTTATTATTCAATAATTCCTGCAGTGATATAAAAAATTTAAGTAAATTAAGAATGAAATAATAGGCAACCATCGTTTTGGGAAGAGGAATGAAAAGCCAATCGAAAGTTCGAGGAATGAAGACGAAATTCAGTTTCCACTGAGGAGGGTCAATTTCCCCTAAATTCCAAAAAACTCGGCATTTTCGACAATTTGCATGTTCATCGACTTTGAACTCGGGAACTCACCCGATAAAAAGTTTCCTACGCCGTAGACGTAGATGACAGCCACGAGGATAGCGATTTCCATGAAAATGGCTCTTGGAGCGTTGGCGTAGTAGTCCATGAAGTTCATGATGAATGTCCCGCCCTGAACAGCGCGAAAAATTGAGAACCTTCCCAAGATTAAATACATTTTTGGTGCTATTTCTACCTCATTAGTATGAATAAAGACGACTACTTGAATTTTTTTCAAAATTGCCACAGCAAGTTTTTTAAGACAGCGCCTCGGAACGGACGAAACCTGTTCAAATTTTATCCGGTGGGAGATGGCGAGTCTATTCATGGTCTATTTATGGTCTATTCAGAGTCTATTCCTCGCTTTGTCTTCAGACAGATGCGATTATCATCAGATAAACATCATAGCATCAGATAATCTTGAGATGAGAAAACCCCACTTTAAATATGCATAATTAACTTTCAGAAAATTTCTGCAACTGTGTAAATCTGGCAACCCTGAATGGGAGTAGACGTTGAAGAGTAATGAAGAGAAATGTACGCTTTGCCCACCGGTCTCTTTGGGATCGAGTCTGCTTTTCGCTAAAATGAACTTCGACGTTTGATCAGACAAAAAAAAAATCCATATTATGTGGAAGCAGAAGACCAAAATGATCCTAAATCGGTCATCCCGCTCCTGAGAAGTCTGTCCTCTGGCGGAAAAAGATTGGAATTGATTTTCGGTCGAGCTCTCGAGATGGAAGTCCTTGAGGAATGGAAAAACTAAAAGAGAAAATAAACTTAAAACGATAAGAGTGGCACTCGCCCCGGTGGAGTAGATGAGGCCGGCGAGGAATCCGAAGCAGCAGATGCAAAGGACCAGCCTGCTCTCGCACCTCCTCAGTCGCGGGAAGTGGTCCTATGATGAAGAAATGCAAGGAATGTCGCTCATGGCGTTTGTAACAGGTTTACGAAGAGACTTTGAATATTTTTCAAGCGATTGCTAAGTAATTAAGGGCCGATTGCATGAACGATGTTTATNACACCTTTTTCAGCTTCTGTTAGACATCGGTTAGACAATGGTTAAAGGGAGATAGCGTTCATGCAATCCATTTTTGACCTTAGACATCGGTTAACCGATGACTTTCGAAAACCACCGGGAAAACATCGTTCATGCAATCGGCCCTAAATTTTTAGGTTTTGTATGCGACGAGTTCCGTGAAGATACCTGGTCAAGGAAATGTTCGTTTTCGTTGCAGTAAAAAATGTGAAAAAAAACTCAAAAGCAGGGTGTAATTTTTATGTGAGACGAGCCGTTGTAGATTCCGGGAAAAGGAACCACAGACTCACCTTGAGATGACCGGAAATATTTTCGGCCATGGCGAATGCGGAGTCCAATCCCAGCGTGATGAGCATCAAGAAGAAGAGAACAGCCCAGAGATTAGGCAAGGGAAGTTGGGCGATGAGCTCGGGGTATGCGATGAAAGCCAGGCTCGTCCCGTCCCGCGCGACCTGATATTGCAGCAATTTAAACAAAATTCTTTACATCGTTAGGGATTTTTTGGTGCCAGGCGACTCCCAGGATCTTCAGGTCAATATTGGACTTGCTAGGAGATCGCGAAACAGCCAATAAATGCGGGATGAAAGTCCAACAGAGCAAGAGATTAGTTTCCAGATCACATTTTTGGAACATGCTTTGATGCGTGTCTTCTTTGAATTCCATAATTTCAAGTCATTGTGAGGGTTGCAGTATTTCATAGGTAGTTAAGTCTCCATGCCTTGAAACAGTCTCTGGTATCGGCGTGCAGGACTTTTCAGACATAACTCGTTCTTTACAGAAAGGACTGCGGGAAGGGGGGATGTAGTAAATTGAAAACCAGTTTTCAATGGCTTCTTCACCCCCCCCCCCCCCACCTCTACAGGACTCACTAACGTTAGACCTAGGCCTAACTAGGGTTGCCACCTTTGAATTTAACAACATATGGGCAAATATTCTAAATATACCCACAGCCTCCTGAAGCCAAGGCACCTATCGATACTATGAGTGTGGTCTACTGCTTTTGACTCAGAAAATAATATTAGCTGCTATTAAGCTTTATTAAGTTAAAGAACCTTAACAAGTTTAAAATATGGACAAAACAGTGCCCATATTAGGACGAGTTTGCAGTATGGACATTGCACCTGAAATATGTACTGTCCATACTAATTATGAACAGGTGGCAACCCTGGGCCTAACCAACACCTACCCTTTTTATTTTCAAAATAAACTCAATTCTCGACTTATGGCGCAAATTAGACCTACTGTATAAGGGCGAATCGTGGTCTTCGAGACGTCTGGTTGAGAACGTGCAACGTTAGGTCAATCGCAGGCCTATTCATACACTGAAATGGTTCATGAAACGCGAAACAGACCTCCAATCGGTCTAAAGTTCCACGTCCACTCTGAAATGGTTCGTGAATGTGGGACGTGGAACGTTAGGCCTATCTGGAGTTCCTTGAGCCATCTCGAATAGGTCTGAGTTTTGAATGCTTTCAAGAAACACGCAATCCGTGGTACGCGCCATCCTGTTAATTCAGGGATGTCCGGAAAAGATATCCTCATATTCCACCACATCGATCGATAACTGCTAACCACCACTTCATTCTCAGCTCAACTCACGAACTCAGCACGAAAATTTCTCATGCATTAAAAAACAAGATCCAGAGGCAATACGAAGGTTGAAACAGTCTTGAATCTGGCATGATTTCGGCACGATATCCGGCAACACTGGGGGGCGGTACCGGAGCAGGCACTCTAAGCCTAATTAAACGACAGCTAATTTCATTTTTTTATGGCGAAATTGAGCATCGCAAACAGCAAAAAAGCCCCTTTTCGTCATCTACGAGTCAACATCTTTCATATGGTTGGTCTCTTTCCTCCGAAAACCCCCAGGAGTGGCTACCCGGGGGAAGGGAGGGGAAGGGAGGGGGGGGGGGGGGGAGGGGGGGGANATAATTTCCCTCAAAGTGCTGGTTTTGCTAGCTCTTCATCGGGTTTAGCGGCGCTTGTAGCCGCATGTCTTCATGCAGTAGGTCTTGAAGTATCTTTGTCTCAATTATCTTCTTTGGCACGACTGGGATCAGCTTCAGCGAGTCGTGCTGTTTTTCCAGGGTGGTCGATTTTTCTTCGTGAGTCTAAGTATGCAGTGTGGAGAGTGGGAATGGGGGAAGGGGGGGGGGTAGGCCATGTGGAGAGTGGGTGGGAGCGAGGGTATGCAAGGGATTCTGCCCTAGGAAGTGTAGGAAAGGTGAAAGACTCTTGTAGCTGCGACTAAAGCATGCAAGCACTCGTTGGTGGTAGCGAGTCGTTTCAGCACAAGTAGCTTTCGGTCGTCGATTAGCATCCGCGAAGGGCAATGACGGTCGTAGGAAATCAACAAGTTCGTTGAAATTCCTTAGGAGTCGTTTGATTTCTGTGTCATTCGGCTCATAATTTGTGTGCCCTGATGTGAAAAATTAGATGGGTCAATGGTGAGACACCGAGCAATTCCAATGCGTGATAATTCATTTATGCTTTTAGAGCGTAGGTGATCTTCAGTCATTTCCAGGTGGCTCGTGCTTTATACCTCCATTCCTGCCAGGAAAGATCAATAGGCGCGGTAGAGCTTATTATTACAATACCTTTCTTCAACCCCTTCTGCAGCAAAATTCAACCTCTTCGTATTTCTCTCTCAGAGCATCAACAGGAATGAAATTCGGCATACTCCTTCCTCTTTCAACACAGAATCACTCCAGTAAATTTGAAGCTCCTTCTCCCCGGGGTTGTGGAGAGAACCGAATCTCGTTTGTGGAGGATTTGAATTTCATTCCGATTTTTTTCCCTTCCCCCTCTGGGACCCCTCCCCCCCCCCCCCCCCCCCCCTACTCCTGGGGGGTTTTCGGAGGAAAGAGACCAACCATGAGAAATATATTGACTCGTAGATGACGAAAAGTGGCGACGGCAATCTCATCACAGGCGAAACGCAATAAGATCGGTTTTCCAGCGAAAATAATGTGGGTGCAGAAAATAGTCAAGAGATAAGCAAGAGCAACGAGAGAGAGCAAAGTCTTGCAAGAGGCAAAGAACCACCGAGGCGGCTGGTGTTTCCTCCGCCGACAGGCGACCTGCCTGCTTTCATGGGGATCGTCTGCTTAGCGCGGGAGAACACACATGCCAATTTGTGTGCCACAATGAGATACGGTTGCAGTTCACCTTAAAAATCACTCGTGTCAGTCATGGGCTTAGGCAACCTGTGAGTTGCCCCTTTGGCCTTCTATAGGACCGTCGAGGGGTGTCCCAGCCTGAGGGACTGATACGGATGTGGCGTCCGTGCCAAGCGGGTACCCCCCTCCTCTCTGTGTACTATTATAGGTTCGTTATCGTTTTTGTCCCAGCATGTTCTGTCTCAAAAAGTAGAGGCAAAGAACCTGCTCGGATGAAGAAAAGGTTCTGACCTGATCTACGGGAACTTCTAGCTGATGCGCCATGAAGCCGAGAGTAGAAAAAATGGCGAAGCCCCCAAAAATGCTGGTGAGGCTGTTCCCCAAGCAAACCGCCCACGTGTCCCTGCAATGCAGATGGCATGGGAAAGTTAAGCATATACACGACCTTCAGCCAATGCTGCACGATAAGACTGCTAAGGAAAGAGGTGGGAGGCTTAGCAAGGACAATATAAATCAATTCGATCTCGAGCAACGATGGTTGAATTCCTTGCGTTGCCTAAATATATATGAAATTGGGAACAGAATAAAAAGAGACGTCGACATGAAAAGGACTCACCTGACAACGTTGTAGTTGAAATGATTGTAGGAGGCCAACGTGATGAGGCCACTTCCCCCTAGGCTCAAGCTGATCAGAATCTGATAGAGAGCTTGCTCCCAAACCTGTGGAAACCAAATAACTGAAGTATATTGTTTTTCCTTTCTTGGAAGCAAAGAAAAACCTATCGACTAGGCTAGACTAAGCAAGCAATTTTTTTATGGTCTTTGAAATTACGCCAAGCTTCCTCTTGGATTCCGGGTTCACACTATGCTTTTTATCGTTCGAGCTTCCGAGGGCAAAGTTATGCAGATGAGCAAATATATATTCGATTCAGTCCTCTAAAGGAATTATAAGGTGACCATTTGGTTGTATCAGTACAATTCGCGAGCGTTCACCGACAAAATCGGCTGGAGTAATTTTTTTCAGAGCAAATCTTGTGCTTTTAGCTTCTTCAACGGATTTAACGCGTGAAACACGAGCACAAGTATCGATAACCTAAGCCAACCTGACTCAGCCTAAGCTTTGGAGAAATAGCGAGGAAGAGGATCTCGACCTTGATGTTCCAGACTTTGTCCCATTGAGGGACGATGTAGAAGCGGATTCCGTCCATGGCACCGGGCAAGGTCACTCCCCTGACGAGAAGAGCCACCAGGACGACGTACGGGAAGGTGGCCGTGAAGTACACCACCTGGAAGATTCCGGAGGTCAGTTTCTCTTTCGATCTATGCATTCCACGCGAGGACATCTCTGCGACTATATTTCCAGGAGGCAATGCATCTGCCACTTCCGACAGCTGCATCGCGTGGTGATAATAGAAAACTCCACGCACGCCACATCGCAGATACGTGGTTGCACTTATAACTCGTTTGCCACCGAGATATTGCGAAATTCATTAGAACTCCCTTCGATATCGATATGATATACACATGTCTTCTTGTTAGGAAAAAGAACATACGAAAGGAAGAGAAACACAAACTCAGATCTTCGATGAAGTTTAGTTGGAAAGTGAATGTTTATTCAGTCTTGCCTTGCCTGAGGTCCGTATTCCTTTGCAGAGACAAAGGAAGATCAAGGTCCAAGCTGCGAAATAAGACAGGACCAGTCGCCATTGAAGAGTCCCCAGTTCTTCCAGACCGGACGTGATTCCCAAAACTCTGTGTTTCATGTACTCCTCCGATGCTAAGGGGAAACGGAAAAGGTCCAAATGGTCGTCAGATTGCATTGCGACAGATTCTGGGCTTGGTTTTCACGAACCCTTGCGGTTAGCCAGAAAACGGAGCAGGGCGTAAGGTGGACACTCTTGATTTCACATTGGCTCACCTGAGATTCTCTCGCCCGGAAGTATCTCTGAAATTCCACCCATCTCTGCGAACGAGGCATTGAAGCAACTCCCGTTGAAGTACACGTTCGAAGCATCCTGTTCTTTGCAGCTTCGCTTTTCTGTATCACTGTAGCACTCTTCACACGGAAGAGATGACGTGAAGCTCGGACGTCCAGGGAAAATATATTAAATTTCGACAGTTAAAACTCAAGCGATGGAAGGATACGGTAAGAAGTCAAAGCAGTCAAAGCGTCAATGAGCAAAAGCTCATTGACGCTTTGACTTCGAAATTCCTTATGTTCTTGTATGTTTAAAAGAAAGAAAGAAGGCAAAGAGAGCTTTTCAAGGATATCGAATTCGCCGTGATTGCGGCAAATAGTGCCAGGCGATGAATTGAAAGAATAATTTCAATGAGCATGCAATTTTTCTTTTGGGCTTGGATATTGGCCAATTTCTTTGGGAATTGGAGGCGGATTCAACTCACTGTGAGTGTTGTAGTCCTGGCCGCAGTGAGTCCAAGGGAGATCCGGTTGGAAGGACAGCCCGAGGTAGTACAGGGACCAGGAGATGACGACGTTGTAGGCGACGATGCCCTTGCAAGATCCCAGGAACGCGGCGATTCCGATCCCTTTCAACGAGTTTCATGAATTGAACGCTGAGAATACGAGGGGCCAGGACGGAATGAATGAATGAATGAATGAATGAATGGACATGCGAGGATCGGAGAGGGGTGCGTGAGCATGAATGTATCAGCTGTTACTCGTGAAACCTTCACGTCTTCCAAGCCGAGACCGATCGACTTCCGTCTCATTCAAATGAGATGTCTTACTGGATTTTTGAACATATATATTTCGTATCAGTGGCATTTACGAGTCCTGTCATTGCCCCCCCCCCCTTCCCATATCCCAAATACAAATTTTCAGGGTATTCCCTCAAACATTGAAATGAGACACACCATGAGAATTTGGAACTCTCAAATATCAGATGGAGAATGCGGGGTGCTTCGAGTCATTAGAGACTCCGCAATTTTGCCGGCATGCTAATTTTCTGCGAATTCTCCTTGCATTCAAGTGAGCCGCGTCGTTCGAATTTCGGACGCCCGAGAGTAGGATGAACTGGAGATGATTTTGAGCTCTGCACGGGATTTAGTAATCACGTTATATTTTTCATAAGCGATGATGGGAATTAAAACCTATGGGGAATCACAGCATTGAAATTGTTTTCCTTTTCCTCCGAATCCGTTTTACAACATGTCAATGCAACAGCTACCAGAGTCTCACCAGCAAACAAAGGTGACATGTTCGAAAAGCACTTGATCGGAGTGAGGGCTGAGAATTGACCGATGGTCAATTCGATGAGGAACATGGGAATCCCGACGAGGAAGAGCATGAAGGTGTAGGGAAGGAGGAAAGCACCTCCTCCATACTTGTAGCAGAGGTATGGGAACTTCCAGATGTTCCCCAACCCTGTTGAAGGGCAACAGACAAGAAATGCAAATCTCGCCAAACTCGCCCTCATAGTAAAGTTACGAAAATGCCTTAGGAACAAATAGGAACAAATAGGAATCCTATAGGTTCCTATAGGGTTTTGTTTGAAGTTCTCCTCCAGGCCACTAGATGGAGGTAGGGAGTTCTTGCATTTCTCATAGTACACAAAAGTGCCCTCCCCTTACCCAAGGAATCATATCTCACAAGAGAGTTTTGTAGATCCCCAAATGTCTCGCCTTGCCTCATTGTAGCAATCAATAAGCTTCGAGACTTCCTTATTTGTCATCCCCATTTTCCATATAGAATCATGGAGTCCAGGCCAGAAATATGCCCATGTTCCCTTTGAAAACTACGTACGAAAAAACGTAGATATTTACCTTCCTCAGCAACCCCTGGCCTGACAACACCACCTGGTGGCAGGCCGCGGACCCACCCAACCCCAAGACCTGGACTTCAACAACCTCTAAAGAAGCACCATCTGTCAATAACCAATCCTGTATATTCCACTTCCTCCCATCTTGTATCCTTTTCCTGTAAAGGGCATGTAGTATAATAAATGGTCATTGAACAAAAAAAAACAACAAAAAAAACGTAGATTTTATCCGAAAGGAATTTCAGTAAAGAGATGTGTTCGCAAGTTCTGTCTGTCGCTTCCATTGGTTGGGTAGAGGAATGATACTTCTCTTTACCTAAGGAAATGAACGCGCTATCCTGCGCAACCCAGCGACATATGTGTGTCTGGGCAATAAATAATACAGACGTAGACGTTACTAGTATTAGTAATGCAAGTGCCTCTACCATGAAAAACCTCTAATCGGTAATTAATTTGCAGCAAAATGTTGCGCCAATATTAACTCCGGTTGCCATTCCCGTCATAATGCCTGTGTTTCGAAACCCAAAAAAACCTCCTCGAATCCTATAGGTCAGGAGTCCTATACGACCCTATAGGGATCCTATAGGATCCTATATGTTTTTCGTGTTTCAAAAACCTATAGGAAAGTCTATAGGTTTCCTATTGGACATTTCCGTAAGGGTATACTGCTTACGTATCTTATAAATTTGACTAATCTTCAATGTTTTCCCCAGATAGTCCTCACAGGCTTTCCTTGTGGAAGTACTATCCACGATAGAGTAACGTCATGTATTCAGGCAAGCAGAAGAAGCACAATTGAGAAACGACATTACGACCAAACCCGTTTGGCTGCATGCACGTGAAAGCGGTGGACTCACCCACAGCGAATCCCAGAGCCGAGAGGAAGAAATCCAACTTCCCCGTCCAATGCCCTCTTTCTCCTCCCATTTTATATCTCACCTCACTCGGAACGATAAAAAAATAGCACTATGTAAGAAGGAGAAAGAATCCTTCCCCGTGCTCATCCGGGACGAGCTCGCGTGATGTGCCAGAGCGGACTCATTCTCTTCCCTATCCGCGTGCACGGAATCCATAATGACTTTACCACTCGCCCTGCGAATGCTGCCGGAAGGCATGTCCTTGTATTTGTTCCTCTCATCCATCACGTTCCGTCACAGAATGCGTAATTAATGTCGATTGCTATAGGGATCGACAGAAAAAGGGTTGGAGCAGATGTCGCTGGCTAAAAAATTGAAATGCTGACTACTGGTGGGGCGACAGAGAATATGATGTAATGTGTCGGCGGTAGTAGGTGGATGCATGTCCAGGTCGGTCATGCATGCGTATGATGTACCTAAGTCGAGAGTACTTTCTTGCTTGCATTTCCATCAGGCACTCATAGGGCAAGATCATATCTTTTAAGTTTTCGCGGCACGTGAGAGGTATGCGGAGACTGAACAGTTTGACAGTGATTTGGGATTAGCCGGTGCGTCGCGGGTCTCCGATTGAGTGCCACTGCACTGAGGAATTTATTCTCTAGATGTTGGGCGGCGCGGGGATCCAGATCGTGTTTGACGTTTGAAGTCCGTCTTTAAAGTGCTTAAGTTTGGGGGAAACCACGTTCCTGCTCCCATTCTCAAGTCGGTTATTCACAAGACGCCGCAAAAAAAAAACCGACTGAATGATCTTGGGAGAGCGTTAATGACTTTTTCCGCTACTGCACATGGAATGATCAAGTAAGGCTGATTGCGGAATGTGAAGATTCGTCAAGTTAGCTTGGAAAACACAAAAAAGATTTATATGCGCTGACCTTCCGTGTCGGCAGACCATGTTTAAATCGAGCGGTGGTCTTACGATCCTGTACAATCTGAATCTACGGGATCTCCATTTTCAGTGGCACGAACGGCGGGTATCCAATAACCTAGAGGTTATTGGATACCCAGCAGGGTGTCATCCAGTCTCGCCCTATAGAAATTCTAGTGATTGGGATCTCTCCTTCCAAATTTTGCTTGCTGTACTCTGACCTATGGCACTTCCTTGGGATGTCGGGTGTCCCTGCATGAAGGCTCCTTATGAGTGAGGCTGCCTGAAATCTGAAGTGAAAGTAAAACGTAAATTATAAGATGTGGAGAAATACACTGATGGGTACACTGTCTTTTAATACTTAAATTTCCTGTTTGGGATCACTACCAATGCTTTATATTTGCAATTTTATTGAGCGCCGAATAAAAAGCTCTTATTGACTTCTTTTTTTTTTTTAACGTGCTTGATGATTTGATCTTTGCTGCAAACTCGGACAAAACTTCCATGGAGCTACAGTGTCCATCTCACATAGCCTCCTCTCGCTATCTGAAATCTCATTGCATAAGTACTCGTTTCGATTAACATGTGTCAGCTTTGCAAGACTTTCCATTTATTTTATGAGATGGAAGCCTCGGGACATTCATTAGAACCAAGCAACACATTCCGAAGAATATTCCTGAGAGTCGTTGAATCTCCGGGGCAAGCCATCTTGATTCAGCCACTCCTGTGGATCCGATAGTTCAACACACACGGATGCGAATGTGCTTCGATTAATAACTTCAGTTGTCATGATGCATGATTGAAGTATTCGCATGAGGAGACAGACTTATTCAGAGGTAGCGTTAAGGAACGTGCGGTCTGGGGGTGTGAGGTCCGATTCGTCGCTTGCTGATGATCCAGGGGGTTCTTTCCCTGAAGCCTCTTGATTTGCGAACCATCTCTCAGTCGGGGTGACGAGAACCTTCCTTCTCTACGGGGAATTGGCATGCGAGATTGAAGAAAGAATCATGGACAAACGGAATATCGTCTCTTCTGAATAAAAGAGCCCGTTTTATGGCGTTACTGATAAAAAAAATGTAAATGGAGCACTGTAATGGTCGTAAATGAAGCATTCAGCGTTTGCAGTTTCTTTAGCTTCACGTTTTTCTGATAAAAAAAACATTAAACACTAAGGTATTACCTCAAACCTAAGGGTTTTCTGGGGTTATAGTTTGATTGTTAACACTTTAAAGAATCTCTAGAATTTTCTTTAACAATGAAAGCGAGTTCTAAGTTCTAGATTTGTTTTTTTTTTGTAACTCTAAGTTTCGCCGCATTTTCTTTTGCATGTTCATATTCCCAGCTGCTTCCATCATCTGATTCGACACCGAGAGAAGGTTTTACCGGCTAACCTGGTTCCACGGCACATGGCGGTACGCCCAGAAGGTCTGGTAGAGAGCAGCGAAAGGAATGGCAGACAAGGTGAGAAGGGCAGTGAACCAGCCGAGTATGCGGGCAAAGGCTGGGTATTCGTAGCCTCCTATTGTCAGCGGACTAACGTAACTGCAGGACCAGACGAATATCACCTGCAAGAGGGATTCAACGCATGTACCCAAGAGGCATGCTTTTACGAGACTCAAACGTTATAGACTGGAAATATTGAGAAGCATTAAACAATTGTGGAAGCTCTACGGCTCACCAGCAAAACCAGAGGAGTGACGGTGTTGTACAGTGTGATTAGATGACCTTTCACCTTTGAACCGGGTTTGAATCCAGTCATCTCCCCCAAGGCTAAGAAACAGAGGCCGAGAAACGAATTGTCATATATCACTTTGTTTCATGGGCTAAGCTGTCCTTCGATCAGTCTTTCGCTGGCATCGCGCAGCCTATTGTGAAAAAAAGTCAGGAATCCACATTAAACGTGGCAACGTGCAACTTATGCCAGTAAATGCTCATTGAGGACGATTCTCTATAGTGAAACTCACAGAGTAAGAAGTTTTCAATGCCGTAAAAGTGCATGACGGAGATGAGAATCATGGCTTCCAAGAAAATTTTCTTTGGAGCATCGGCATAATAGTCCAAGAAATTCATGATGAACGTTCCACCCTGAATTTAAAAAAAATTGAAGATGATGATTAAATTTAAATATTCCTAAAGCTTAAGCATTTCACGAATAATAATTTTTTAATAAGGTGATGCAATTTTTGCCACCACTGTAGCAATGCAATACTTTCGAAGTACGCATTTTGAATACTTTGGCCTGAACCTTAATGGTGCAGAGGTATAACTTTACAGGACTCGTGGCATTTCCAGTCTTAAAATAATCATAGTCACGGGGTCTATTGGATGCATTTTTTTTGTATGCAATGCAAAAAATGCAGATGCGCAGATGACGCCACATGAACTAAACTATGAATTTTAATATCCCTCTTCTAAAGCTATGAATGTATTAGCATGGTTCGATAAAATCTGGCTTGGTGTTACACATCTATTAGGGTGGAAAGTGGGGTGAGGGGGAGGGGACACGAAATAGAATGAAGTACACTCACCCCAGTGCAGAGGATGAGACCGAGAAGGAATTCGAAGCAACATATGCATAGCACCAATCGAGTCTGGCATCTTCTCAGTCTTGGGAACTGATCCTGTGAATTGGGAAGCTTCCAAAGTCAAATATACTTAGTAACTTCCGTACATTTTGTGAGAGGCCAAATATCATGCCCAACTTGGACATTTTGGTAAGGGTGGATCTGCAGAGAACATACTCCCCCAGGTGTGAAATCCTAATCTGTAATGGCCTATGACGCAATAGCTAGAAGTGCTAATTCACCGCATCGCATCTTGTGGCTCGCTACACCTCAACGTCAAACATTTTGCAATAAAGTTGGGAAGCAGTATTACAATAATCTTATCCGAGATAGGGCGTCGCATTATTTTTGGTGTCGGAACGGAAGGGTGGGAGAGGGAGACTTGAAGACCACCTTATCTTGAGACAGGGGGCTGAAGTCTTAATCTAATGAGGGAGACATTCCAACGGAAAGTTTGAGTTCACAAAAAACCCTAAGAGAACATAACGATAATTTACTTTAGTTAATGCGACAATTCCGAGACACTTCAAAGGATAATTATATCACTTGGGTGAAGTAAGTTCAGGTCGAATGAACTCACCATGAAATGACTGGAAATATTTTCGACCATGCCAAATCCGGAGTCCAAGCCCAGAGTGATGAGCATGAAGAAAAAGAGAACAGCCCAGATATTAGGCAAGGGAAGTTGGGCGATGAGTTCGGGATACGCGATGAAAGCCAGGCTCGTCCCGCCTCGTGCAACCTGAGGCGAGGCATCCTCTCTCCGTTCATCCGGCTCAATTTAAATGCGGGAAAGCCTATTTTCTTAGACGAAAAGGCCCTGACCTGATCGACGGGGACTTCCAACTGATGCGCCATGAAGCCGAGAGTGGAAAAAATGGCGAAGCCTCCAAAAATACTCGTTAAGCTATTCCCCAACCCCACTACCCATGTGTCCCTGCAGAAGATACGGTATGGGGTTGTACAATGATGCACTTGATGGCTTTACAACATACAGAGCTTCGAAGATCTCTATGAATGCTACTCTCATGAAGGACTTTTAATATGGCTACCTGGATATTGTAATTATCCCAAATATAAACTTCCAAGAATTTAACAAAGGTGTCACTAATGTATATATGGCTGCAAATAGATTGATGCGAAGCATCAGATGGCGAAGACAGGGTCATATACTGAAAGAAAGATGGCGGCCAAGCCCCGTCTAGGTTTTCTACAGAGCAAAATAAGTTCTTATTAATTATTTATTAATTATTTCACATGCTCTCCAGGAATGGGAGAGTTGATGATCAATTCGTTTGATGTGAAAATCCGCGTCTTTCCGTATTGTCAATCACGAGGCATCAATATTACATTAATTCCGCATTTTTCTCTTCGGTTTATCTAACGTTTTCGCTGATTATTGAGAGCCGAATGAAGCAGCGTTGCTCCCGTTCCTTTGTGCCATAAAGAAAGGGAGAAACTTGAGGTCGTATATCGTTCCATTCCGTCATTGACTTGATAATGTCGTTCAAAGTCAATAACTGAAATATAATTGCAGTATAATTTGACAAAGGGATAGATTGTTCCACCTCTTCTCTTACTTGCATTTTTTTTATGAAAGGGCCTTAATTTTCTTCAGTAGAAATGGCGAGGTCCACAACAACTGACTATTCAAAGCAATGCAAGTGAATTGAGCGCTTAAAATTAGCTCGTAGAACTCCCTACCACACTCACAAACTGATCGTATGCTTTAAAACATGGGAAATTTTCGTATTCAGGCGTACCAGGCGAGCCTCAACTCGACCTGGACTCGAAGCGGACGCACCTGATGAGGTTGTACCTGAACCGATTGTACGAGGCCAAAGTGACGAGACCGCCTCCGCCCAGACTCAAGCTCCCCAGAATTTGAGCCAGGGCTTGCTCCCAAACCTGTTGAAATTTTAATGTTAAGTTTTAGGGATCAAATTCTTCAAGGGACAATAATTTACTAGAGACGACGAGCTTCGTGCATTTTCATTTCAAGTTCCGTTTATTGAACTTCGATCGAGGTACTGGGCTTTGTTGGCAGAGGAATGCAAATACCGATCGAGGCTATATTTTATAGCGTTGCTAATCTGAAAACTCCGTAGGCCACCAAGAGTGTTTGCCTTGTTCCAGATACTGGAATACCTGCTTCGTGGAGTACGAGGTACAGATCATTCGCACAAGAGTTCAACCGCTTGAGAGAGACAGCTACAGAGAGAGGCAGGGAATTGACCTTGATGTTCATGACTTTATCCCATTGGGGGACCATGTAGAAGCGGATTCCGTCCATGGCGCCGGGCAAGGTCACTCCCCGGACGAGAAGAGCCACCATGAGGACGTAAGGGAAGGTGGCCGTGAAATACACCACCTGCAGGATTCCAGAGACACAAGTGCAATGTATCTCGACTGTTCCCACACGAACTCGGCATTCTCGAATGCTCCTCTCGTATCGAGTAAAAGCAGCTATCAGGTGTTCATCCGGGGTCATCTGGATGCAACACGTATGCATGCATGCTTGCCCGGGGGCAAAACTCCTATCTGTGAATCACCATCGCTGGGAGCTAACCTCATACCTCAAAATTTCGCAAATATCGACTTTATTCACAATGATACATTTATGTTACGCGTAAATGACCGCGGAAATTGGAGAGACATTCCAAGAAAACCCTATTAGGGTTCCCTCCCAATGTAAGAAGGCTTAGAATATGGGACACATGCACACTTGTGGTCTACCTTCGTCTTAGTGACTCGGTATCCTGCATATGGCAGGTATCTCATTCACGCCAATTACACGAGGGAAAATAGCATTTGAATCAATGGAGACACAGGGTGGGGAATAACCTCGATGGAATGCACTTGCCTTGCCTGAGCTCCGTATTCCCTTGCAAAGACTTATGAAGATCAAGGCCCAAGCCGCGAAATAGGACAGGACCAGTCGCCATTGAAGAGTCCCCAATTCTTCCAGACCAGATGTGATTCCTAGAACTCCGTGCTTCATGTACTCCTCCGATGCTAAGGGACAGTGAGCATGGACTCGTTTCCCGATTGCATTGGCTTGATGGGTCGATCCAAGGTTATGAGGGGAATTTCATAAGTTCCTCCCCCCCCCGGAAAACTGCGAAAATGAGAATAAAAATAGAAAGTTATCCACAGTCCTATTAAAGTAATCTCCGTTGGCCATGCATGGCACCTTCGGGAAAAAGCGGCCTGAACTCTTCCAGCAGGGAACTCTGCCGTTGCATGACAATGCAAGCCCATATACTGTACCCGTCGGATTGTTCAGGAGCTCCTGTAATGAGTTCCTGCAACTATGACATTTTCCATAAATTAAAAAAAAAAACTGCGTAGCTATCACTTTGAGGACAAGGATGAATTATTGAAGACTGTCGTTCGCACCCGAGCCGGATGTAACCAGGTGCTACAGCACCTGGTTACATCCGGCTCTGCTGACGGAGTCCACAGGCTCCCAGAACGCTGGGAGCCGGTCATTGAGGCCAACGGAAATTATTGAAGGACTCAATACTTTGAAGGACTGTGAAAAACATTTTATTTTAAATCTTATTTTCGCAGTATTCCAGAGGGGGGGGGGGACAGGAACTTATGAAATGCCTCTCATAGATAGCTGAGACGTTATGGTTGAGTAAACTGTAACTTGGACTATGAAACTGAATCGAGATTTCAAGTTCACTGACCTGAGATTCTCTTTTCTGGGGAAATCTCTGAAATTCCTTCCCTCTCTGCAAACGTTGCATCTAAGCACGAGCCATTGAAGTACACGTTAGATGAATTGAGTTCTCTGCAGATTCACTTCTCTGTGTCACTGTAACACCCTTGATATGGAGATAACGATGGCGTGTTTACTTCAAGCATCTCTTTGTAAGCATGAAATTTATGCTATCGCTGATATTTGAGTGGGCCTTTCTTTTGCAACGCCCCATTGGGGTAATTCTTTAAGTGTTCTTCAGATTTTAAAAGGGGTAAGCCCGATATAGGAAAGGATGGAACATGTCGTCTGTACATGTGAAAAGCGGAAGGCATTTTACTTTTATATCGATTTCTTGGAGGCGACTTTGTGGGGAAGAAATTACCAATGGGGTGGGCTCTTAAGCTTACTGATGCAGCAGGGAAAACTTATTCGAGTAAAAATGAGACGTAATTGCGATGTTTCACGTACTGTGGGTGTTGTGGTCTTGACCGCAGTGAGTCCAAGGGAGATCCGATTGGAAGGACACCCCGAAGTAATACAAGGACCAGGCGATGATCATGTTGTAGGCGACGATGACCTTCATCGAATCCAGGAAAGAGGTGATCCCGATTCCTTAAGATGATATTCATGATTTGAGGAAAGTGGTGGAGGCAGATTTAATAAATGCATTCATTCCTGAATAAATCGGAATTAAGCGTTATTAAAATTTGGGTTTCCCTCCGGATGCGGTTTTCCACTTTCGATGTGATGGCTTCCCACAGTCTTACCAGCAAACAGAGGTATCATGTTCGAAAAGCACTTGATCGGAGTGAGGGCCGAGAATTGGCCGATGGTCAATTCGATGAGGAACATGGGGATCCCGACGAGGAAGAGCATGAAGGTGTAGGGAAGGAGGAATGCACCTCCACCATACTTGTAGCAGAGGTATGGGAACTTCCAGATGTTCCCCAGCCCTGTCGAAGGGGAACAGACGAGAAATGTGAAACTTTCTGAAATCGCCTACGTTGTGAATATCCTGGTACGATTAGCCTTCACAGTTTGTGAAGGGTCTGAGCATGGGATCCTGTCATTCGTGAACGCAGAAGGGAAATCTCTCATCGAAAAAGGGATGGTTTCACTACATGTGGAAAGCGGTGGACTCACCCACGGCGAATCCCAGAGCCGAGAAGAAGAAATCCAACTTCCCCGTCCAATGCCCTCTTTCCGTTTTCGTCTTCGCCTTCATTTCTCACTTGGAACGATAAAAACTCGTCGAGAGGAAAAAAATCCTTTCCTGTTCTCATTCGGGATGAACACACGTGATATGCCAGAGAGACCTCAATCTCTCTTCAATTTATGCGTTCATCGGCTTCAAAAACGATTTCCCTCTCGCAATGCGAGCGTCAGCTGGAGACATGTCCTTGCATCATTTCCCTTCATTCCCTCGTCACTTCCCTCACGGTTCACGGGTCATGTACCCGGTAAAGGCAGAGCGGAATACTATGGGTTTTCCGGTCTACTGTGTATTCAACAGAAGTTCGATCAAGTTCGGGCACGTCCTTTTTAATATCGGCAGGAACTGTCTTTTCTCCCTAGTTTCCTTCTCGATTTCTGCAGCAGTTCTCTCATTTCCTGCTGAACTCTTTCGGTTTCGTCAGGCCGATCCGACGAAGGCAAGGCGTCAGACCGTTGCAGTCATTCTTTGGGATTTTCCTCTTGGGTGAAGGAGGCATGTGGATGTACTTCCTGTGGAACTCGATGCGTTCAGCATCCGTTCGAGAATAAGCCGCTTTCACGAAGAGGTTCTTGCGAGGGCGGAGCAGGGCAGCGTCAAAAGTCTGTTCGCTGAAACGTGCAGAACGCTTCTCTTATCTCCAGAAATGTGATTGCCGCCAGACAGAAGCGAGTCATCTCCGAAGTCATGGAAGTTCTCCAAACAAGAACGGAAAGCACCGAGACATACTTGGGAGAATTGTTTCCCATTCTTGATGGTGTTCATTTACATTTTTTTTTTTACGGACAGTGTACTTTCAGGAAGAATCTGAATTAATGGGGTAATGTGTTTTGTCCAGCAGGGAGTAGTTGCAGAATTTGTGAAGTAAGATCAAACTTAGCGTGGTATGTCCTCTTGCAACTTCAAGTTGCATCTGCGAAAGTAGCAATTTTTGATGGATTCAGTGGGGTTTTACAAGACTTTCAATTTATTTCAGCAAGCTTCCTGACATTCATTGTCATTAAGCAACAATTCCAAGGGTTTCATGACTTCATGAATGCCCTCGAAATTCTTTAATGCTATCTTCAGTTCAAATGCTCTTGATTTAGTGACTCCTAGGCAGACAAGTACGACGAGGATAATAAATTAATTATGCGTTTAGTACTTGCCTAGCTGGAAAAACCTCATGAGATCTCCTTGAGGTTTGGGAACAAAGGTCTCATGAGGTCTGACAACTTTCTCATGTGAAACTCACGACGAAGTTATGAGGCCTCATGAGATCCTCATAACCCTCATGAAGACATTTCAGAGTCTCATGAGGATTTCGGCAGATCTCATGAGGAAATGCGAGATCTCATGGAAATTCATGAATTTTTAATGAGCATTTATCAACAGGGTGTCTAGGGATGAGGCTCCTCATCCGTTGAACGTTCCCGTCACTCCTTCACAGAAAGAATAGCCAGTTAAGGTACCAAAAGCATTCTTTTTTTGTTTAGGGGGAGGGTAACTAGTGGAGGTGGTGCTTTGAGTTACTCCCACGGAGATGTTTCTTATCGTCCAATCTGTAAAAATTGTTTCGGAACCCGAGGTTCCTCGTGGCTACGAATATTGATTTGTTTGCCCAAAACTCCATTGAACCCAATCATCGGTCAATTTTTCTCTGGCAACGTTTCAAGAGGCCTCACAAAATAATTATGCAGATTTAAACCCTGGAGAATTTCAACATATAGTGAATGCATTTTTGAACAGATTGACATTCCAACCATAAATATTTAACCAAAAATAGTATTAATTCAAAAAATGCATGATTTCCCTAAAAACCCAAGATCCCTCATAATAAAACGTTAATTTAGCACGCATATATGACAAAGGTTTGTGCATAATGAACGTCAGCGATTTTTTCTCTGGCGAATATGTTTTTTTTTTAATTAAATAATCTTCAGCGAAAAAAGAAAGATGCAAAATAATTCAGATTCATTAGCAGCACCGATGGTACTGCTAGTACTGAGACTTGGCAGGCTCCGTAATCGCTTGATATCATGTAATGCTGGTGATTGCCTGGTGGTGAACATTAGCTCAAATTCGCATGTAAACCTGAGAAAATATATTTTAACATGATATTCTACCATGCAGTGAGAATGCTCCGGAAAACGGCTGAAAATTCTTGAGAGTCTTGAGAGTCAATCCAAATGTGTGGGCGCACGGCCTTAAAGGGTTTCAGATATTTCCATATCCTGTGAAGATGCAAATGAATCGTTCAAGACCATCATTGGGGACCCACGTTGGGGACCCACATTGGGGACCCACATTGGGGACCCACATTGATTGTGGCAGAGTGATGGAACTCCATAAAAATATGAGAACTGATGTTTTAACCCTCTCCCTC
The DNA here is from genome assembly GCA_905338385.1 of Darwinula stevensoni. Lineage (NCBI taxonomy): Eukaryota > Metazoa > Arthropoda > Ostracoda > Podocopida > Darwinulidae > Darwinula > Darwinula stevensoni. The sequence goes on along the minus strand of CAJPEV010002443.1, from coordinate 17,450 downwards.
CCCACAAAGCGGGAAACACTCCACAAATGCCAAACCGGGATGGGGTAAGGGAAGGGGGAGGAGGGAGGGAGAGAGGAGGGAGGGAGAGAGGAGGGGGCGAGGGGGAAAGAAGATAATGTCAGGATGAATGTCTTGCGGCTGTGAGTCGTAAGAAATCAACCAAACAAGGCGATCGACCATCTCGGATTCGCGATTAAAAAAATTCTCAGCGATTGCAGTCAATCTAAAGACCCCCTTAAAAAAAGGAATCGGCTCCATTGGGTCAGCAGTTGGCGAGATATCGCCCCTCAAACTCTGGGGGAAAACCGAAAAATCCCATGGACAGCAAAATTTTCATCTCCATACATCCTTAGAGTTTGAACGAGATTTCAGCATCATAGTTGAGTTCGAAAATTTGAGCTATAATGACCGTCAAATATCTCTATCTAGCGAGTGAAAAGACAAATCTCTCGTTACGGTAGGTTGAACTCCTCTTTCGGTTGCATCAAAAAAGCAAGTTACTTGTTAGACTTTTTGAAAAATTAAACTTAAAAAGATTGATGATTAAACTTTAAAAAATGAAAAAGAGAAAAACACAACTGTGTTCAGCCATTCCATCAAAAGTAACTTTTTTTTTTAGTAACCGAGGTTTGTAATTTTTCTCCCTTCGTTTCATCAAAAAAGGCACTCCAATTTATATTTCGTTGGAAAGATCTCGGGCTCATCTTGGAGACACTGCGCATGATACCGTAAGTGCTCCGCCGCATTGAAAAATGCTAGACCAAAGATGACCAAACATGAGAAAATTCCAAGTATAAGTTTATTTTTTCTCTATGTAGCGGACAAAAAGTCGAACAAGTAACTTGCTTTAATGATGCAACCGAAAGAGGAGTTCAACCTACCGTAACGAGAGATTTGTCTTTTCACTCGTCACATAGAGATATTTGACGGTCAACAAAGCTCAAAGTACACATTTTCGAGCTCAAGTATGATGCTGAAATCACTTTCAAACTACAAGGATGCATGGGGATGATTGTGCGTCTATCGAAGAGCTTCGATTCAAGCTAGTGCACGTCTCCGTACGATGAACGGTTCCTGAGATGAAGATTGTGCCGTCCATGGGATTTTTCCGTTTTCCCCCAGAGTTTGAGGGGCGATATCTCGCCAACTGCAGACCCAACGGAGTCGATTCTTTTTTTTTACGGAGTCGATAGACTGACTGCAATCGCTGAGAATTTTTATCGCGAAATCTGAGATGGTCGAGCGCCCTGCCCGGTTGAGTCCGCATGGAATGACTCCTGTGCAAACTTATTCGCAGGCAGAATTCATTAACTGTAGCATGCAATCTGGGGATGCAGCATCCAATCCATCGCGTGGTGACGGTCCAGAGGATTCTTCCGCTGAAGCTTTTTGATTCGCGTACCATCTCTCTTTTGGGGTGGTGAGAACCTTCCATCTCTACCGGAAGAAGGTATGCAAAATTAGATTATTAAATGTGAAAATATCTTATTTTTTTCTCCTATATGTTGAAACCCTGCTGAAAAATCTCATGAGATCCTCGTGGAGTTTTCGAACAGAGGTCTTATGAGATCTCACAGCTATCTTATGAGAAACTCACGAGGAAGTTATGGGGCCTCATGAGAACCTTATGAGTTTCACATAAGACCTCATAGGATCCTCGTAATCCTTATGATGACGTTTCGAAGCCTCGTGGGGTACCTCACAATACTCAGGAATTCGGCAGACATCATGAGAAGGTCGTGAGATCGCATGAGAACTCATGAGTTCTTAATTAGTTTTTTTTTCCAGTAGGGAAGGTCTGGTTCATGTAGTTGATCAAAGATAATAAAAACGCACTAAAAACTAATAAAATAAAACTACATTCTGTAGTCTTAGATGCATCATCCAACAGTGGCGACCACTTCAGTTTCAGAAAGTAATGCAGAAAATGGGATTTTTGTGTAATGCCTGATCTGCAGGGCCTTTAAGGTGCCATGGTCCGATTCCTTAAATTTTACAAACGAGACAGAATTTCTTTTGATAGAGCGAGTTTAAAACTCTACATCAAGTTTCCTTTCCAAATTCTGCTTCACCTTAAAAAAAGCATATTCCTAGCTGCTCCAACATCTCATCCGACACGAACTGAAGTCATTATAGACTAACCTGGTTCCATGGAACATGGCGGTACGCCCAGAAGGTCTGGTAGAAAGCAGCGAAAGGAATGGCAGACAAGGTGAGAAGGGCAGTGAACCAGCCGAGAATGCGGGCAAAGGCTGGGTATTCGTAGCCTCCTATTGTCAGTGGACTAACGTAACTGCATGACCAGATGAATATCACCTGCAGGCGAAGTTCAACATCCACACGTAATAGGAAGGTGGGACTTGACGGCATGTATATTCAATATTGACGAAATATTGACATGCATTGGACAAAAGAGGAAACTGCAGCTCACCAACAAGACCAAAGGAGTTATTGTGGTGTAGAGTGTGATTAAATGGCTTCTCAACTTGGGGCCAGGTTTGAATCCAGTCATCTCCCCCAAGGCTATGAAATAGAGACCCAGAAACGAAAATTTATATTTTATTTTTCTTATTGCTCAATCTTTCCTTAGATCAGTCATCCCCTGCCAACGTGCATCATACACGCTTCGAAAATTCCAAGCCTTTAGGGAGTAAAAACTGAGCACTATATGAACTATTTCAAATGTACTCTCTTATTACTTGCCAAATGCTCCCTCATCGCTCGCAGTGAAGTGAACATCTAGAAGTTCTTCGCCAGGCCATTAGATGGAGGTAAGGGTAAGTTTTTCGCACAGTACACAAAAGTTCCCATCCTTCTTACTCTGGAATCGTCCCTCGCAGGATTGTTTTGCACCTCGACATATGTCTCGCCTAGTTTCATCATAGGAATCGATAAACACGGACTTTCCATCATTTGTCATCCAAATATTCAAGACTGAATCATAGAGCCCAGGACATAAAGAAGTTCATATTCCTGATGAGAACCCTTTTGAAAGTCGGAATGGTTTTGATCCGCCGAGGAGATCTAGAATACAAAGGGGGTGTCCATCAACTCTATCCTATCACTTTCTCAACTTGATGAGAGAATGAGGAAATGACGGACTGATGTCGCGGACGCATCGTGGAACCATAAGAGGTGGTCCATCCTCTGACATGTACTGTAATCAGTGCAGTCAGAGGTAGGTAAACGTCTGTACTGCACGAAAGCGAAAGCGGAACAAAGGATATATGAGGATTTGCGTATTTGCATGACATCCCTATCTTTTTCTGAGGGGAGGGTTTTTACTCATGGAGGTGGAGAGCAATGTTACTCCGTGGTGATGGAGCAAATTCGCTCCTTTCCCTGAGTGAAAGGGGAGTGAAACAGGAGTTAGCGATTTTACTATCTTTTTTGAGAAAAATCGCTCCCCATTTTCTAGGAGTGTATCATTGAAAAGTCAGGAAACCTCAGAAATTGACATCACTTTCATCCAACGATTGAAGCCGATATAATGAGACCGGTGCACCACCTCGATAATTGTGACTCCTTGCAAACCATAACACATTTTTGAACCGCGACAAGGTCGTCGATACGCTTGTTTGATGGATCTTTGTAAACGAGTTCTCCAGCTTGAGACGAAACGGGATGATGAATTGCTTCATTCGAGGTTTACGACTGGTGCACACAGTGTAATGCTCAGTGGTCACCCACCCATCTCTCATTTGTGATGCTAGTCAGATAAGGACTTGCACCAGAATGTCCAACAGTCCAATGGCGTCGCAATAATTGCAGTTGATATAATAATATTGACAAATGAAAAATTCAGTCCTAGAACTTAAATTTAGCCCCATGGAAAAAAGATAGCGTTGGTAAAAAATTAGGAGTGAACTTTAAATTGCAATAACTGTGGAATGGCTGTGCGCCTCATATTTGGCAGTCATTTGGCCAGACAACATCGACAGGTAGCGTTGGATCCACAAAATGCAACGCGTCGCCAAGGCCTCTTGACACTCTGGATGCAGACCCTTCCCTCGAACTTCTGCATCAGATCTTTCAAAGTCCTTGCGTCAGTCGTAATGTATAGCCCATGTCCATAGCAACAGCGAACCGGACGAGGCGCTGTCGTCGGACGGGCATGTTGCCTTGCTCATGCGAGAGAAGAGGAATTCTGTTTCGTGAAACTCACCCGATAGGAAATTTTCAATGCCGTAAAAGTACACGACGGAGACGAGGACGATGGCTTGCATGAAGATTTTCCTCGGTGCTTCAGCATAGTAGTCCAAGAAGTTCATGATGAATGTCCCGCCCTGGAGAAAGGTATCAGGAACCGGTGCGAAGAAAGACGCATATTCAGAAAAAATTTTCTGGTTTAGCCAAACAACCACTTTAAATTTCGCTGGAAATTTTTTGGAAATCCCCACAAGCGCAACGAAAATTCATTGAAATCCATAAAAATGACACGGCTTTGCACGGTGACGACAGTTTTGAGCCGCGGTTGTCAGTGAAGAATCTCTCTTTTAATAAAGTTATTGCACATTTTCTTCGAGAAAGTCCGCTCTGTCTGCCTAAGACAGCTGCACGATCGAAACTAATGCGATACAGGGTTGCAGCAAAAGCGTACTAGCTTCTCGTCCCGTCGTATGATGGGCGAAAATAGTAAAAATGTCACGTACAAACTTGAAAATGCTTTTGCGGCTATACCATATTAGGAACAATCCAAGCAGTTTTTAATATTGAAGACAAGGGGAATATGCATATCTCCTGAACCATACATTACTGTAGCAATGCCGATTTCTAGATGTAAAAATTTACACAATGGCGCTTGTTTTTCTCCGCTCCCTATAATAGGCATACCATCATTATATGAAACTGTAAAAGCAACACCGTGGGATTTAACTTGGGAAGGTTTACTACTTAGACGAACTTGAAGCGTAAAATATGACTTAAATCGATAATTAAAAAAAGAAATGTCATTTTAAGGTTTATCTTCACATTCCACAGCTATGCACTAATTTGAATGGATAAAATATGTTACTGAGTACGCTATATCATAATTTTAATATACAAATTTTGTTTTAGTATATGTTTTTATTTGACTGAAAATGATATTGTCTCATCTAACGCAACAGCGCTGGTTTTATTTATTTATTTATGTTTCTCACACGCACGAATGCCGAGGATTCATCTATGCATGTGCGACGAATCCAAACAGTGACCGGGCATTTTAGATCTGTCCTTTAGCCACCATCCCGTGGAAGGTTCTTTCTTTAATCTGAAGCAGCATGAACAGGATCGAAGAATATTGTGATTCGATGTTGCTATTCTTTAGGAAGGTGGAGGGGGGAGGGGTTAGGTTGAAGAAAGGGGAATCCCCCTCAAAAAGTGTTTTCACAATACTTCATTTCATTTTCTTTGTCGCGCTCGACGAAACCAAATCATACGACTATAGGACGGAATGTTTTTGATTCCGTGAGGATTGGGACCCCTTGTTATAAAAATTATGTGAAAATATATCATTTGAAATTTATTTTTTTCCCATTGAACGTCTGGGGAGGAGACGAAGCACCAGGGTCTCGCCCTCCACGACGGGTTCCGGCAGTAATTGTGCTGAGACCAGGAATCCAGATTGAGAAATTGGTCATCGTAGACGGTAGTGTTGGAAAAGTCAGGCGGTGTTCCATAGGGCATGGTGTACCAATACAGGCAATCCTTTCCCGATTCCGTCTTATTCACCTTCCCTACGTATTCTCTTCCCTTCTTATTTTCGCAGAATTTTTATAACAACGGGTCCCAGTCCTCACGGAATCAAAAACATTTCGTCCTATAGTCGTATGATTTGGTTTCGTCGAGCGCGACAAAGAAAATGAAATGAAGTATTGTGAAAACACTTTTTGAGGGGGATTCCCCTTTCTTCGACCTAACCCCTCCCCCCTTCCTCCCCTTCCCCCTTCCCCCCCCCCCCCCATCCCTTCCCCTTCCCTCGCTTCTCTACCCCAACAAATGAGAGCTTTGGAAAGACGCTAATAGAACGTTCGCTTCAAAAACTCAAACGCCATTCCAGTATTGCAGCGAACGTTACTCCAACGTCGAAACGCCCTTTTTAAAGAGCTCAAAGCAGCGTTAAACCCGAAAGCGTTCGATGAACACTACTCCTACGTTCATCATGACATTGAATTAAGCGTGCCTTCGTAACACCAGGGACGCTCAATGGATGTTCGATCCGTTGTCGGAGTTGCTCCGATTTGCCGAGAATTCCATCAGGTCAGAGTTCACCTCCTCTTGAGGGTTTGGGCACGTCCCGCACTGGACTCAGCTCAAAACGTTGTTACACATTGACATGGACTAATCCTGTAGGCTTCCAATGGAGTCAACTTGGAAATTGAAGGATTCTCCCTCCGTCCTCCGAGCCTGGAGACACCCTGAACTGTATTACCTCCTTGGAAACCAATTTGTTGAAGAATTCAAATGTCTTCCCACGTGGGGTCTGTGGAAAAATATCGGGCACCGTGTGGAAAGTTTCGGGGAACTAAATTGCAACTGAATGAGATTTCCTTTAGCGGCTACTTGGGCGCCATCTCGCTTCGATTGCACTAACCTTCGTTTGCTCGAGCTACTGCCAGATTGCAGGCCTCAGCCCCGATCAAGTAGCACAGATTTGCAAAAAGAAAAGCCTTTTTAAGGTTCAACAAATGTCCTTCAGAAACGTTATGAAGGACATGTGAATTGAAACGGAAGCTTAACTGAATACCCCAAGGATGCTCATCCGTGAATCAATTTCCAGGTTGAATGTCTTCTAGAACGTTGATGTGTCACTTTGGGATGGCTGAGCTTGGTCGTTTACTATTTTGTCCATGTAGTACTCGATCATTTTTGCTAGGAATCCATGCAGTCGACAAAAACTGTACTCGAGCAAACTTAGAAGACGGGCATGCGCATTGATGTGATTTGTCTCGACGTTTCCTTAACGCTTGTCCAATGCAAGCGCACAACGTTGAAGTTTTGAACGTAGTTTTGAACGTAGTGTGGACGAAGTGTTGGGCGTAGAACGTTATCATAGCGTTGCTTCAACGCTCTTATGCCAACATTGCTTGGAGCGCTTTCAAGAGGTACATTTTATCTTCATGTCAACGTTGATTCCATGTTACGGAAGAAAAATGGATCTGAACCCTCGACTTAAGGGTTGGCTGTGACCATTAGCGCGTTATACCATCCCAGTCTCAAGCAGGCATGCCCGTAAAAAAAAAGTCGTGAAGCAGTCGAAAAGTCGAAAAGTGAAGCAGTGCCCCAATAGCGTGAGTGTTGCGAATGTCGGCACTGGGAGTAATCTCGGCACTGCGATCGTCAGCATTCTGCTTCCACTACCTACTCCCGACCCACTTCTACTCCCCCAAGTATGGGGAGACATCTATTCTCAGATGGTGGAACTATTGTTGTCGACCTGTGCTTGGAACAGCCGTATTTCCTGTTGAAGTTTTTTCGCAGTGGCTGCCTTCTCGAAAAGCACTCCGAAAATTCCGCCAAACCTAGTGATTTTGCTATTCCCGTTCCAGTTTAGTGAACTCACCATGATGTGACTGGATATGTTCTCGACGATGACGAACGCCGAGTCCAGTCCCAGGGTGATGAGCATCAAGAAAAAGAGAATCGCCCAGAAATTAGACGCAGGGAGTTGGGCTATGAGTTCGGGATACGCGATGAAAGCCAGGCTCGTCCCATCCCTCGCGACCTGCCGAGGGCAAGCGACCTTCACGCCTTCCAGTCATTCCTCCCATTCGCCTTCCCGGCCTCGACGGATCGCCTGACCTGATCGACGGGGACTTCCAGCTGATGCGCCATGAAGCCGAGAGTGGAAAATATGGCGAAGCCTCCAAAAATGCTGGTGAAGCTGTTCCCCAAGCTCACCATCCAAGTATCCCTGCAATTCAGGTGGCATGCGCATGCTAAATTAATTGAGCAATCATTGAGCTTCATGGTTTCCTATTATCTACTTCCTTATGAGAAATCGCACAGGGGCCAAAGCGTGAATTACAAGAACCTCTTCCAATGTTCTACTAGCTTTGACTCGGTCAACACCAATAGGTCATTGGTGAAATGAAGTGCTTATTACTATGTTAAAAATTCAGAATAAATCCTATTTAAACGAATTTTCATCAGTTATCTCAGCTCATGAAATATGAAAATTTCGCAACAGGATGCAAGAGAATTGCAAGAATGCTGATGGTATTCGGAACGTCACCAGCCTTCGCTAAAGTATTTCACGAATTGTCGCCCAAAACACGTTCGCAGTCCATTTATTCCTTCCGCCCTTCTGTCCTTTCGCTTTCAATAGTCGTAGCAGCTATCAAGTCGTCTGAAGGTTACCCATACCGATTTAAGATGGTGCTTTGCTTGTAAGATATGGTTCGTGTCACAAGTGGGACACTTTGTTCATATCACCCTGCATGTCTGATGCCTATTAATGTATCGTAAACTTCCGCTTGTGATATGTGATGAGACAGAAACACCTGAGACTCGCACGGTGTCGGATGGAAATATAATTTAAAAATATTCAAGGAATTTATTCATAGGTTAACGGTATATATTTTTTTTATTATAAATAAACACCGTCAACCTTTTTCTAGATACGCAAGTGCTGCGACCCGGAAGACCCGCAGAACCTGACTCGAAAGGGACGCACCTGATGAGGTTGTACCTGAACCGATTATACGAGGCCAACGTGATGAGCCCTCCTCCGCCCAGACTCAAGCTTCCAAGTATTTGCGCCAGGGCTTGCTCCCAAACCTACGAAAGCAAAATTATCTCTGTGAATCGCTTTTCCATCCTGAAACTTTATTCGTGGAATTCTTCGACCCCGAGGGACAAACATGAGAGAATTTCTCTTCTTAGAAGAACGTGAGACATTTCCGACTAACCTAATTGATTTCTTACTCATGTTCTGACTATCGTAAATTGAGCGAGGAATTATTTTTTTACTGGGACAGAGCTACACTTGCCAGCCAAGGTCAAAGGATCCAAGGCCAAAAGTTATATTTCATAGCGTGTGACTCATCTGGCGGCTACGTTTACTTCCAAGTGCGTACACCTGTTCTAGAGAGTACGGTGAGTACGGCCATTCACAAATGAGCTCGACAACCTTAAGGCAAAAAGAGGTGAAGACTCGACCTAATCGAGAAATGGCGAGGAAGAGGATCTCGACCTTGATGTTCATGACTTTGTCCCATTGAGGGACGATGTAGAAGCGGATTCCGTCCATGGCGCCAGGCAAAGTCACTCCCCGGACGAGAAGAGCCACCAGGACGACGTAAGGGAAGGTGGCCGTGAAGTACACCACCTGTACGATTCCAGATATACCATTCTCAAATGGGAATGCATACTCGACGGTTTCCACAAGAACTTCATGTTCTCAGAAATTTCACCCATTTTGGGTAATGCAGCTGTCCATTATCCATGGTCATCTAGAGGGGCAGAAAGGTCTGAAAGTTTACCTGGCAGTCAGATTTCGTCACTGACGGCCGATTGGCCTTATCCTTCATATTCTCCCAAAATTTAATAGCATTTCACTTAAGCCAAAAGTTATACAATCATATTACGTGAATGTTCAAATAGGAGGCATCAAGGGAAGAAGCTAATTAGGGCCTCCTTAATGAAAAAAGGTATGAAAAAGGAAATGATACAAAATAGTGGGCTGTCCAACTCTTCGTGACCCGCTAAATTGCATAAACTTATTGTCATAGACGCTGCGGATAGGAGGGAAGGCAGCACGTGAATCAAAGAAGACCCTGGATGGAAAAAATCTATTGGGAATATGTTTACCTTCCCTGAGCTACGAATCCCCTTGCAAAGACATAAGAAGATCAAAACCCAAGCTGCGAAATAGGACAGGACCAGTCGCCACTGCAGAGTCCCCAGTTCTTCCAGACCGGATGTGATTCCTAATACGCTGTGCTTCATGTACTCCTCCGATGCTGTGGGAAAATGGGAGGTTCATGCAGTCTCGTTTGCGTGTTGCTTCGGCTTGATGGATTCAAGGTCGTGTGGCAGATTCGAGGTAAGATAGTCGCTGACCTGAGATTCTCTCGCCTGGAGGGATCTCCGAAATTCCTTCCCTCTCTGCAATCGCAGCATCGAAACAAGTCCCGTTGAAGTACACGTTTGAATCATTGCGTTCTATGCAGAATCGTTTCTCCGTGTCGCTGTAACACCCTGTATAAGAGGAAGATGGGGCATGCATTCAAAATCATAACTCTGCATAACAGGGAAATTTTATTATTCTGTTGTTCAAAATAGATATTTTCGGCGGGCAAATACTTCATGCAATTTCGGCATGTCAAATATCATGTCGTTTTAATATGCAATTATTTTCCTCCAATGAAGAACGATAGGGAGACCCGTTCCTCCGATATTTGTCCTCTGAGAGTACGTGTACATGAATATAATTCTGATTTCATATAATTGCAAATTGAAATTGAACTACGAGGTATCTATGTTTTAAGGGATTCAGCCTTAATCCAGAAGGCTATTCCATGTTAGGGTCAAATTCAATCTGTTTATCTCTGGCGAGTCTTATATGATCAAAATGCCCACAACCAATTGCCAAGGTCAGTGGTGCGTTTTATGGAGCTTCTGCCTGTTACTTAAGAAATAATTCCAGGTCCGAATGAGAAGCATGTGACAATTGACTCACGTTGCGTGTTGTGGGCTTGACCGCAGTGAGTCCAAGGGAGATCCGACTTGAAGGACAGGCCGAGGTAATACAGGGACCAGGCGATGATCATGTTGTAGGAGACGATGTCCTTGATGGATTCGAGGAAAGAGGTCATCCCGATTCCTTCGGAGGATTTGCACGAATTGATAACGGATGCGGTTTTCTACATGCTATACGATCGTATCATTCCGTCTCACCGGCGAGCACAGGAGCCATGTTCGAAAAGCACTTGATGGGGGTGAAGGCTGAGAATTGGCCGATGGTCAATTCGACGAGGAACATGGGGATCCCGACGAGGAAGAGCATGAAGATGTAGGGAAGGAGGAATGCACCTCCTCCATACTTGTAGCAGAGGTATGGGAACTTCCAGATGTTTGTTAATCCTGTCGAAAGGAACAGACAAGAAATCTGAATGCATTTAAAATCGTGTTCGTTGTAAATTATTCTTAAACGTCGGTCGCCTCCAGCGTACCTACGTTATACCTTATCAAAGGTCCAGAGTACAATTGGATACACGGAGCCTGGTTTAACCTTCATCAAATGGGTTTAAATCTCTCTCAGAAGCGCTGACAGCCGGATTTTTCCTCCGAAGCTCTTAAGCATTCGCTAGCTGAGTAGTGCAACTGTCCTAAAAATAAACTGTTGATAGTGAAGTCATTGTTGACGGAGTATCAGAACATTTTCCCAAAATGTTGCAGTAGAGCACTTGTACCTTCAGGCAATGGAAAATGCATTCTGTGCCACAACAGTTGTGGCATTCGGCCGATAAAGGTTAAGGAGAAGAATTTGAAGAAAAACCTTTTGAAGTCTTTGGTATGCCTCGAGTGAACGTGACGGACTCACCGACAGCAAATCCGAGTGCCGAGAAGAAGAAATCGCACTTCCCCGTCCAATGCCCTCTTTCAGCGGTCTTCGTTTCCCGTCTTACGACGTTAGGAATATGAAGACAATTAGACCGGAGATAAATATTTTCTTCCCAGGCACGGACCCACGCACCCAGTCTCCTGGACAGTGCATTCCACTTTCTCCAAGGACTGGTTGCGTAGGATTATCGCTTCCATCTCCTCTCGTCTTCATGCGTGCATTGCATCCGCGAAAAACCTGAATGCAATCTCTGACGTGGCACCCGCCCTTCCCCTTGATCATTCAAATACTTCATTGATAGGGCCGAAGACCGGTACGAGGGCGTCTTGGCGAGCGTCTGCCGAAAGTAGCCATTAGATGAGCATGAAAAATATGAAGGCCATTAGATAAGTATGAAAATTATGATCGCTATTTGATGAGTATGAAAATATGATGGCCATTAGATCAGAATGAAAAATTGTCCGCACATGGCTGGACGAGTTTGCGCTCACGTGATACGGCTTAAAACTATCCAAGCATTCATGAAAATGACCGAAGTCCCAGATGGCAACGCAATGATGATCATGATTTCATGAGATTGGATTATGAGTCTCTATCATCAGTATGAGGTACTCGATGATGCATTGAGTGATTCATGATCCCATTCGCACGAAATAATCGCAGAAATCCCCAATCTGCATCTCAACGTCCCAAGTCTCTCTGGGAACCATATTTGGACAACCTCGGTATTCCTTTTTTTGGAGCAGGGATGTCCGCATGAAAGACCATGAAGATGCCCGAAGAGTGTCCCCGCAGGACACTTTCTTACCATATACGAGGTATGCTTCGCTATCGACATCAACACATCCTGCGGCTATCCCAAGGCGGAAAAATCACGTCCGTAGGACATGTCCCATAGAAAGTGTTAAGCAATATTCCCAAAGACATCCGGAGCGTAACTTAGGGGGAACTCGTGTTCCGATAATGGATTTGAGATATCACTCTGGTCGTGGGTGATTCTATACTCAGACTCAATGGAACACATCCGACAAAAAATTCTTTCCCCCCCCGTCCCTCTTCTAGAGTCGAGTAAGAAAGGAAACAATTATTTACTTTGTTGTCAACGGCACTGCTGTTTTCTTGCAACAGACACTTTGTTCATGTGAAGGGACGAATCTGCACATCTGTAACTGATCATGTACTCTCTGCACACTCTCCATTCGTGTCGACGACCTTGTTCTATCATTCTGGAGGGAGCACGCGCGGTCGGGAATCACTCACGAGCATCAGTACCCTTACGAAAATGTCTTATAGGATTCCTATAGGAACCTAAAGGAATCCTATAGGATCCTATATGCCCCATCACAAAAGTGCCCTCCCCTTACCCAAGGAATCATCTCTCACAAGAGAGTTTTGTACGTCCCCAAATGTCGCGCCTTGCCTCATTGTAGCAATCAATAAACTTCGACAGTTGCTTATTTGTCATCCCCATCTTCCAGATAGAATCATGGAGTCCCGTGAAGAAATATGCCCTCATTCCTTTTGAAACGCACGTAAGAAACTGAGTAGCCTCTATCCAAAAGGAGTTTGAGTAAAGAGACTTACTCGCAGGTTCTGTCTTCTAGTTCCTTAGGTCGAGAGAAGAATACTACTACTTTCTACCGAAGGAAGTAGACGTGGAATCCAGCGACATATGTGCGGTAGGGCCATAAATTATGCCGTTTTACTGGTATTAATAATCCATGTGTCCCTACCATGGAGAAGCCCCTAATCGGGTTTTTTATTTACACCGAAATGCTGTGCCATTATTAACCCCGGTCGCCTTTTCCGTCGTAATGCATGGGTTTCGAAGCCAAAATATCTTCCCTGAATCCTATAGGTCAGGAGTCCTATAAGACCCTAAGGGATCCTATAGGTTTTTCGTGTTTCAAAAACCTATAGGAAAGTCTATAGGTTTCCTATAAGAAATATCTATAGGTTTCCTATCGGACATTTCCGTAAGGGTAAATAAGCGGACAACTGGAGACTTAAAAGGAGTCTGGCAATATCATCGAGTGGGCGAACCGTAGCATTGACGACACCACGAAGGCGGAAAAAGACAAAGAAACCCCTAAATGACTTCGAGATAAGCTGGGAGGACTTAAATACCCCGACGAACCCGGTAAGTTCGACAGTCACCTCCACTCTCCTTCCACCTCAGCGTCTCCTCTGGGTCACCGGCTGCAAGTCAAGTTTGGCTAGTCTCTGCATTTATTTCAATACCGACTTTTTATGATCATTTTTCCACGCATTGCAGCAGGCTTTTATAATCTATTGTGTTGCTCAACATCGTTTACAAACTTCAGAAAATCACGCTGGTTGCAATTCTGACCGCATACATCAGAAGAAGCGTGTCGTAAAGGGCTCTATGCTTGTAATTGTAAAATGAGAACTGGATGAAATCGCATGACTGAATCGGGCTATTAGTGACAAGGGAACTACGAACTAAGCAATTCACACGTTTTTATATATTTCGTTATTCGTTTACGGCACATTTCTCTTTGTTTTTAATCATGGATAGTGTATGTACAGATCATTTTCAGGAATCGGACTTATGGACAAATATTGGGCTCGTATGAGATAGATCTCAGCTACTTTAGCCCATGAGACGATCATTTTCGCATTCTGCATCAGGGTTCCGACAATCTCTTTATGATCGTCAATCGGCAAACAACTTAGAAAATCGGCAGCTGAAACTCATGCGGTAGATCGAATGTCAGGCATATCCGACAGGAATCACTCAAACGGCATTGCAAGGAGAGTGAACAGGTGTTAAGTGACGCACTAGAGCCTATATCAGCGCAAGTTAATGGGAGCTCTCAAAAGAAACAACTAATACTAGGAAGTTGATAGGAAACTCTGAACATCTCAGCCGCATTCCTTATGTTTCACTCAAAAAATTCCTTAATAAAATCGTCCAAAGATGATTCAGTGAACGATCTTCGTTTGGACAGACTGAACTCGTAGTTCCACAGTCCGGCTTTCATTGCATCAGATCATTCCAAGTCAGGTATAATGATATTCGGAGAGGGGAATGTCCGAAGATATCTCTGTCCAGACTCAGCAACTGAAAAGTCAACTGGAATCATAATCATCAGATTCTGATTCTCTCGCATTGCCTGTTCGATCATCACTGATCACTGATCGTCGCTAGTGTTTCTTCACCTTCGTTCAGCGAAGCGATCTCTTCTGTTCTTGCAGCGAAGATGCGATTCTCAGCAGCAACAGCAGCAGCATGTCTGTTTGCCCTCGTCATGGTGGAATACGCGTCGGCGATCCCCGCAGATCTCCAGTCCCTCAAGGGCAAGGGTCTGAACTGTCAGTGCGGCTGCGAGGACTTTGACGACGAGTGCCGGAACCCCGAGACCGAAGACGAATTCTTCTCCCATCCCGAGGATTGTGGCAGCTTCTGCGCGTGTTACATGGGCACGGCCTACTATTACATCTGTCCGGACGGGCTCTTATTCAATGAGGAGGAAGAAATCTGTGACTGGCCGGCCAACGTGGAATGCGAGGCACCCATGAACCACAACGTATGCCTGGAGCACGGCTGTCTCGACCCATTGGCACCCACGACACCAAAAGGTATGCGATGTCTAAGATGAGCGACCCGCTTCCACTTCCTGTGAAAAAATTGTCATGAATCGGACCATTTTGTTCCAGGAATGGCGGTTGGGGACCTTGCAGGACAAGAGCCAAAACCTAAACCTTGAAGCTCATAGTGGCGAACACCTATTCTGTTCAGTGTCGTAGAAATAAACTATCCTTTATTTGCTCTGGTACATTTGTTGAAAGTTTTTGAATATATCTGGAATTTTTATGGAATGGAATGGTTTCCTTCTAAAGTTGCTTTGGAATTCTGTAGGATTCTCATTTCATAGTATTCTTAGTAGCACGAGATTAGTATACGAATTCCGACGTCTAAAGCAACGGGAAACCCTCAGATCGCCTGCAAAAACAAGCATGTGCAGAAAAATTGAAGTTGATGTTTTAAACGATGGAAAACACGTCTGCACGAGACATTCAAGAAAAGACCATCCTCACGATCGCGCCTTTTTTTTTTAATGACAGTGTCGAAAAAATGACGGCGAACGGCCAGCAGCCAGACTAAGCGACCGGTTTTGCGCGGATTCAACCGCAATTGCATGGAAAACCTTCTCGCGTGGCCCCTGTCTCCTCTCGAAACAGCTCTGGAGAGGCTTCATCGATATTTCAAGCTCGGCCCTCGATCGAAATATCCAACATGATCATCAAAATAAGCACGTTTCGATATCGTTGTTGAAACGGGGTGGCATTTTTGCCCTTAATGTTATGAACTCCAATTCGATATGAGTGTAAAGATTGCGAAGAAAACTTTCTTCCTTTCACAGAAATGCAATATTCGTTGCCGACCCTGGCTACGACCATTGAGTCTTTGCAAGACACAATATTGACGCTAGAATTAAGACTCATGTAACTTTCGCATTCATAGATTGACTTAAAATTACTTTTAAATTCACTATTTAATGTCCAAGAGTCGGAAGAGGCGTGTTTCCGATCAATTAATACATTTCTTACATCGTCGCGGTGCCGAAGGTGCCCACATTGATTGATGGTTCGAAGAGATAAAAAACTGGCTACTTTGTTATTCATGTTGGAATTGTTTCTTTCGGAATGTCTCCAGAGAAGAAAAGAACCTGGCTTTCACTTGCGGCTGGCATGAATTGTTCCCTCGTCAACGAATACGCTTCTCGACGCTTACCTTAACATGCAAAAGACTGGCTTGGATGTTCCCGTCTGTGTGGATCTGCGAGAGCTCCAGCCGCTCTCTGGGCATCACCCCAGGTTTCATACTTGCAATCTTCACTCATATGCCGCAACGGGGATCGGATAATGTTAGTGTTTATTCCCTTCGAGACCAGTCGAGACGGCTTGCGGATGTTTTCGTTCAGGGAATTTTCGCACTACGTCCGGATCTTGGAGGTGCCACACCGAGAAGCGTCTCCAACATTTTAATCGAGATATATCATCCAAAATAATTATGGAGAGTTTGGATACGGGCAAATGCGGAATGACTAAGAAATCAAAATCCTGCACTCCGGCTAAAATTTGAGTTTATTCACGAGATAATTATAGGTATCTTGTATGCATAATCACGAGATCTGATGAACTGCAATTCATAAGTGGTCTAAATGATTCAAGGAAACTTTATCGATTTCTGCACGACATGTGATCATGAGGAATGTAGAAAACAATTTAAAATGGAAATACAATAGTTCCTTGTCGAAAATGGGAGCAGTTATGAGAATTTAGAGCTATCACGGTATTCTCACCCCGCCTCTCCTCTCCTCCCCCGCAGAAAATGACCCTGCGATTCAAAATCACCCTTTAAAAATCCTTTGCGAACTCGAGACGCAGGCATTCGGGAACTGGCATCGAAGCTCAAGTCAACCAAAAGCGCTAAACCGACTATCTCACTGTTTTTTCCGTTCCAAGTTCGTGATGGTGATTCGCCGAATGGCAGGAAGCTGTGGCGGAATGGAAGTTGCGTGCCATTCCCAGGATGCCTCGTGGATGTCGCTCGAGGGGGGCATCCCCAACATCACGGTCTTTTCCGTCTCCTCTGCGCTCACTGAAATGCTTCTAAATAAATAAATAAACATTCGAGGATACTTATCATTCATACATATGTGTGAAGAGTGTCCTAAAAAATGTTCCACCTATGTTTACCTGTAATAACGATAGGATTGTGCCACCTTTGTTAACTTGTTAAGCAATTGAAGCTTGAAGTTGTGCATTTTCAAGTGAAATCCCTTACGGAAATGTCCTATAGGAAACCTATCATTATTTCTTATAGGAAACCTATATACTTTCCTATAGGTTTTTGAAACACGAAAAACCTATA
>CAJPEV010002442.1:0-41123 GCA_905338385.1 Darwinula stevensoni | reverse complement strand
TTGTTTTCGAACATGTATACAGGCTCGGATTGCGGCAAATTTATATTCCCAGTGTTTTCTTAAAATACCGGTGATCGAGTTCCTTTCTCGTCCTGTTTATCTCTAGATGGATAAAAGCTTTTAGTAACCTGTCGGGGTGTAGGTCAATTCATAGATGTCCATATGTGGGAATAAGGCTTCCCTCACCAGGGACAATTTGGGCATCGTCATCTCTGTACATGCTGAACGTCGTCTGTGGGCTGCTTGGCCTATAGCGTAGTTCCAGTAGCTTTGTCGCGAGACTTTTTGAGCTAATCATTAACAGACGATGGCATGTGCAGAAGGACTTCAGCTGGGTTTGTCCTTGGAATGGGTAGTACTTCCAAGTTCTATCTAATACTCCTGGCACGCTAGGATGACCGCAGAAACAGGTTATAACAGCTGTTGATGCTCTAGGCCGGCCGTGCACCCCCTGACGAAGCCGGTCGAAAAGCGTAAAAAATCTAGCCTAGAGCTTCGCTTTCTTTTCCTTTATAGCCTTCTTCCGCCGGGACCCCCTTTTCTGCCTGGCTTTTCACATTAGTCTCGATTTTCCTGTCGAGGTACTCGCGTGGGTGCTGAGCCATGGCTGTTCAAGGGCTAGCCCTTCTATCAGTGATTGTCCATCTTATTATATATATATATATATATATATATAGATTGAATTCAAGTAAAACAGTGATGCCTTCCCTAGCAATAGCCACCCAAGGCAACAGGCAGGCTAAGTGTCACTGTTTTACTTGAATTCAATCTATATGCATGCCTCAAATGAGAGTGGTTTTCACTGCCCATTTGGGTATTCGCTAATTAAGCCAACCTTTTTACCTTACCTATATATATGGCTGGCATAGTTGACATAGTTATATATGGCTAGGAGTAATTTCTTCTTTGTTCCTTCCTTTTATTCTTCTCCTGAAATATTTTGATGAGTCTGATGTTGGCAGAGGAAAATATTTTATAATGTAAGTGGATTTTTTTAACCTTTTGGGGTCCATGCCCGAGTTATCTCGTGTTGGCCTCATGAGGAGAAGTGGAAAAAACTCAGGTGACAGTGCTGACTCATCAAAAATACTCTAACCCCAAAGGGTTAAATGAATAGAAGTTTGCAGACTTCTCATGATGACATTGATATACAGAAACTGACAGCTTTTATTTTTTGTTTGCTTTGTTGATACAATCACCCTGCAACTGTGCACACTAATGATGACATACTACCACTCCACCAACTTCTATTGTCCTTCAGTGAGTTCACTGGGTATCACTTTGCTATTACCAGTTGGTTATAGCAGAACCCAGTGTGGACAAGTTGGCACAGTGATTTCCAAAGAGTAAATGCTACATAGCAGGAAATAACAAAAAATCACAAGGAGGGACCAAGAACTGATGAATGAACTGGTCAAATCAGCACTCTGAAGCCAAGATTGCTAACTTATCAACCACAATGAGTTGCACTGGTGTGCCTCACTGAGTAGGAAATTCACCAGATCAATATTGCTGTGGCAGTCAAGGTGTTAGTAGCAGTTATTGTCATATGATTGCTGTGCAGATTAGAATTGCCTTATTCCAAAGAATAAAATGTGACCACTTACAATGGCAGACCTGAGTGGTTAGGAAAAGCACTCTATTCTACCAGTAAAATAGAGTGCTGACCCATATAATGTATGACAGTGATGGAGTGCTACATCAATTGGGAAAAAAAAAAAGAAGAAAGACTGCCTTGTTATGTGGTCATGTTAGGTTCCCTTCATCATGACAACTTACCCACACACCAGTCATCAGACAACAGCAGCATAATCTTGCTACATTTTGGCAGGTGAATGATCCAGTTGGTAGAAAACTTGGTACCTGTGACAGGAGCTCAGGTTTGAAACAACCAAATGAGACTTTATTTCCAAGTTAAGGCCCCAGTTTTCTTGGGAAGGGAGATTCATGAGCATGTAATACTTTCATCTCTAGATATGGATCAAATGTTAGAGAACCCTGGCAATGAAGGGCTAATCCAGATAGTGCATTCCTGGAGTTACCACTTGAATTTAGTCTCCAAGTTTTAGAATTCTTCTGAGTTTTAGTGGTTACTTATGTTAACACTTTCACTGCCACTGAGACCTTGTCCTGATCACTGGTTGTATTCTACCTTGAACATTTCCCTTCATAGCAAATATGTTGCCAACTTTCCCACACTGACCTTTGCTAGGACCTAGTAGGTTAAAATGATATCCATTGCATGGCTTGCTGAAGGGCTGGAATAGTTGGTGGGATGCTGCCAGAAGTCCATTTCTGGCAGCTGAAGGGTGATTCCATTGAGAAGGCAAGTACCAAATAAAAGTTGTCAGTTATTGAATCCTGATGTCTTAATAGAATATGATAAAAAGTCTTAATACTCTTCAGATGAGCCTCACTCTTTCTAATAAAAGCATATGATTTATGCATTTCAATGTGTGGTTTGAACAAAGCTTTATAGAAGCATAAACATGCCATAAGAGAGTGATTGGTATTACAGAATGACAGACTTGTTACAAAAAGATTTTGGATTCATGCAGGTTGAGACCAGACCAGGGGAACCTGAGAAGGCAGCTCCCTTTTGCTCTCTGAGAAGATACATTAACTTCACCCTAAAATCAGCTTCTGTCCAAACTGAAGATGAAATGGATGAAGGAGCAAATGAAACCCCTATTCTCCCTTTTTCACTTGAAATACCCATTCCTAAATCAAGCATTGAGTCACAGACCTCCCCCATATCACCAGCCCCAGACAAGTCAACCTTTAATGAGGTGGACCTCACTCAAGATCAGTTTGTCCAGACTGATGATATAGGTGAAGAGGAGCTCTCTCATTTGGTATGTGCCAGTGCAGAGGATGAATCAGTTGATGAGACTCAACTAAGTGAGAACCAGACTGAGGAGAAGAGTGTGGGTGAGAACAGTAACCCTCTGTACCTTCAACCTTGTCTGGAAATAAAACAAGTCATTGATGAAAAGACTGAGGACAAGACAAAGTTGTCCTTAGGGAAGCCCAAGTCTCCCATCCCTGAATTGGCAGCATCTAATGAAGGGTCTACCATAATGGTACAGTCAGTTCAGCTGAAGCCCCAGATTCCAACAAATCGAGCATGGTTGCTACGGAGCATGGCCATTCGTTCTGGAAATGTGGGGAAGGGTGGATGGTGGGGCACACCAGTACGTGGACCTAGTGCACCTAATACCCCCATTGTGAGGCCCAGAATCACTCTTCAGTCACAGGCTCCACTAAGAAGTAATTTGGTGAGATTTCCAGTCATTCTGTCCATTATTTTTGCTTAACCATTGAATAATTTTTGGATCATGATCCCACTTTGAGTCGTCTTTAAGTTATGTAGTGTGATAAGGCCAAAAATTCTATAAAAGCTTCATAGATTTCTCTTTAAAGCATATCTGATGTCAAAATTTGCAGAGTATAGGATGCATGAGGAGAGGAGGGGCAAGAGGGAAGGCTGTGATGGGAAACACCAGGCCCACAAATCCATCACGGCTCTGTGGTTCCACATCATCTATCAGCAGTAGCTGTTCTTCTTCCACCAGTTCTACAGGACAAGGGCGACGCAAGATCAGTATGTGGATCTAGGCATTCATTGCTCCATCAGCCATTCTTAGGGAAGGTGTAAAGAAAATTTCAATGTTTCAAGAGCCAGGAAGGAAAAACAAATGCTTCAATGTTGTTCCAAGAATGGTTCTGGATCTTCCAATTGTCACTTTTGTTCTTGAAGCAGCTATAGAGGTTGCACATACTGATGTAAGACCAAAAAATATGATTTTGACAAATATGAATATGAAGATGTTGATATGCATAGTTTTTTTTAGTACTGAGAGTTTTTTAGTACTGATAGCTTATCGTAACTTATCATTTTTGGTTGCATGAGCAAAACCTGCTGTTCCTGCTGTTCTCACATTGAAAATGAAAAGGGATTTATTTTGAATTACCCTATATGTAATTCAGTGTATGGCTTTAGTGGAAATATAAAATCCCACAATGACAAATTCAGAATTTAACAAACTTTTCAGGTTTTCTAATTGGCACCAAATGTTGATTTTGCTGTAATTGAGCTTGCCATGAATGTATGAATGATACATACATTTTTATATTTAATGTGGCTTATGCTGGGAAGAGGCATTATTTGCCCATATAGCATAGGTTGTTAGTATTATAATCTGTGAAGTGTCCTGTAAGTCTAGAATAATAGGGGGAAATTTTAAATACTTATATATTTTATTATAGGTATCATTGAAGAAAATGGCTTATAGCAAAGATGAAAGAGTGAAGATTATTTTCATGTGTGGTTCTGAAAGTCAGTGTAATGTGACTAAAAGATTTATCTGTGAAAATCCTGATTGATAACCAATAACCTAAGGATCTGTTTGCTTGTTGCTAGAAAATTTTTGGAGGCTGGAAATGTGAATACAAGGGTCACTCAATAAGTTATCTACCTGAATAAGAAAGAAACATCCGAGGGGAAAAGTAACACTTTATTTTTCAATGTAGTCACCTTTTAACTCAACACACTTACTCCACTTTGATTCCAAGGATTTTATTCCCTGGGAATAGAAGTCAACTTCTTGTCCATCAAAACAATCAGAAATGGCAACTTTCAGCTCTTCATTGCATGAAAATCTTTTTCACCGCAAAAATTTTTTCAAGTGTCTGAACAGAAAATAGTCACTAGGAGCCAGATCTGGGCCGTAGGAAGGATGGTTGAGCTCCTGAAAGCCACACTCCCTCACTGCTGCCTGAACTTTCCATGATTTGTGAATGGGCACGTTGTCATGGAGAAGAAGGACCCCCCTTGACAACTTTCCTCTGCGTTTTTCCTCGATGGCATCGTGTAAATTTTTCATGGTGGTAGCATAGGAATCACCAGTGATTGTACGCTTGTCTGGCATGAACTCAAGCAGCAGTAGTCCCTCGCCGTCCCAAAACACAGTGGCCATAATCTTTCCTGCAGATTTCTGAACACGAAATTTGCGAGGTGTTGGCGATCCCTTGTGCTTCCACTGCATGGACTCCTGCTTGGTTTCAGGATCCCAGTGATGAACCCAATTTTCTTCACCAGTTACTATTCTGGGAAAAAAAGTTTCCCCGATTTGTTTAGAAAACTCCAAGTTTTCCTTGCAGATGTCAGATCTGTTCTTCTTCTGAGCTGAAGTCAGCATTCTTGGGACCCATCGAGAACTGACTTTGGACATGTGTAATTTTTCACGAATAATGTGAATCACTGTGCCCTCTGAAATCCCCAGTTCATGAGCTAAAACAGAGACTTTGGTGCGACGATCCTCCAGTATCGCACTCTCCAATTTGTCACACATTTCCTGATCAGAAGCCTCCACAGGGCGCCCCGACCTTGGGTCATCTTCGATTGACTCTCTTCCCCACTTAAACTGCTTGCTCCAAAATTTAACTTGGTAATAAGAAGGCGAAGACACACCATAAATGTTAGACATACGTTCATGAATCTCCTTAGGTGCTTTCCCTTCTTTGGTGAGGAATTTCATCACTGAACGATGTTCGCCTTTCGTCAAATCCATGACACAGACTCAGGAAAAGAAATCTAATGCACTACCACTTTGAACGGACTTGAGCCACTGAGCTGGTATAGTGGTGGGGCACTCACGAGACCTGTCGAGACATGTCACAGCAGGCACAGGCCTGTTGCTCATCCCTTTCATATTCAGGTAGATAACTTATTGAGTGGCCCTCGTAACTTCATTTCAGCCTGAATAAATCAATATCTTCAGAAATGGGGGTCTCACAGATAAGCATTCATCAAATTAAGCACCCTAACAGAATTTCAAATTATGCAGAGGCTCAGTGAAGATGGTCCTGAAAGGGGAGAGGAATTTTGTGAGTGAGTCACGAAACAATGTGATGTTGATGCACTCTTCACTCATATGTTACTTTTTACTGCTGAAGCAAATCTTTAAATTTAAATGTTTTGCTGCATCAAGCTGGCTTCCAAAAAACTATGCTTTAAAAAACCATCACTCTTTCATCTTAGTTCAGAATCATTTTCTTCTATTTTTCTACAACAATGCTAATTAAAAACAATCTGGACAAGCCTAGTCCAGTAGTGGACTTCCTTTCATTTTAGGAGACCTGCATTTTAGCTCCTAATTGAACAAAATGCCAACTCTTTCCAATCCCTGGCCATCAAAAACATTGTTTTTCAGTTAAATTTGAAAAATACCCATAGTGCCCATTAAATGATGATGGGAGGATGGAGGATTGTGCATGCTTGGAACCATCTGCCACAAAGGTTGGTAGGCAACTGACAGCTCTCATTGCTGACACGGCACTGCGCACAAAGCCTAGGTTGTATATGCATGTGCATTGTGATCCGGATCCTAAAGGACTCACAGTTACTCATGCCTTCCCTTCCATGACAAAATTTAAAAATCCAAAATTTGCAATAAATATGTCAATTTTGGTGCTAATTTGCCACAAAATGAACTCTGCCTGTATCTTGTTCATATCTACATACTTGCCAATTTTTGCATTGGTCAGGCCACTATTTTCTTAGTTATCGTCAGACAACCAAAGTGTGGCACATGAACACACAGATGGACAAGATGGGACCATTAGTGGTCTCTTTCCTTTCAGGAAAGGAGGCCCACTAAAAAGAAACTAACACAAGAAAGATGATATCTCAATGACTTCATACTTATGAGACACCCTTTTGTTCTATTGCAGTCATTCTTTTCATTTTTTTCAAACACTATAAGGTATTATAATTGGGCTAATTTTCTTTTCAGTTGATGAAGATGGGTGGGAGATGGTGCAGGGGCGTTCCCGTTCCAAGCACATTCAACGGAGCCAAGCTAGAAATGCTGGTTCAGGGGATGTATCTCGGTCAACAGAGAATGTCCAACAAGCCAGCAGGAGCAATGTGAGCCCTGGACTGGGACACAAGGGTGTTTCTTCAAAGTGGCGCATGCACATCCCCAGCTCTGCCATGTCTCTCCCTTCAGTTGTTATCATCGATCAGGATACAAGCCATGTATCTCCTTCACATTCACAGAGACCATCTCCAAGTAAGGCAGTAAAATCTCATTCTCATTTGGTTTGGAAGGTGGCTCAGGCAGAGGCTTTGAACTTCTGCTACAGTTTGCATTGATTGAAGTGATGGTCATCAGTCAGCTATATGCTGCTTTAACTGATTTGCTTCTACATGATTAGCAGTTGTAACTACTATTGCCATTAAAAATAAAATTAATGTTCATGCCATTGTAGTCAGTCACTTTTCAAGTAACTATTCTGATTTCATGTAAACTACTATGATTCCGTTTTCCAACTATTGTCATTGATGAGTAAATGAACTAGTGGTACTTTTTTTTCTTCATGACTTTTTTAAAATTTAATCTGCACTAACTTTTTCTAGGAAATGGTGATGTTGATGAAATAGCCTATCCCAGTCCATGGATGACCCACTACATAGTGATCCAATAAAATCAACTCACTTTGAAACTCTGCTCTTAAATGAAACAGAACAGTTGAATTTTTATTGTTTTGCATTATGATAAGAAATGCTCATAGTTTTTCTCTTATATTACTTTTGAAACCATGATTGAAGCAGGATGTGTAATGAATAAAAACAGTGGAGATAATGCAAGTAGACAGTGAAGAGTGCATACACTACCTCTCTACAGGAGCCAGCGGGAAGTTCTTTTCTCCATTGTTTTGAAATAGTTGCAAGACTGGAATCAAATGCACCACTACCTTTGTATCACCAGACATTGGACAATCAGCCACATATGCTTTCATTGTTTAAAATTATTTGCATATGATACAGCATTTTCTGCACTTCTCTATGCAATATGTGGTTCTTCTAGGTTAGAGAGATTATGATGGCATTTACTCTGCATATTGATAGTTGTTGAATTTGGTAGAAGAGCAATTTTCAGAGGAGAAGGATAAGGAGGGGAGAAAAGAGGAGGAGGAGGAGGATGAAGAAGAGGAGGAGGTGGATACATCAAGTCAAGGACAACAAACAAAGACTGCTGGAAGGGGATCAGGCTATGGATCAAGCAAAAAGGATCTCACAACCAAGGCCTACCGGTTTGATCCTTCCATTCTCTTCATGTCTTCCCTGCTGACACACTTGTAGTATCTCTATCTGTCTCTCCAGGGATGCCACAAAGCAGCAGCAGAAAGGGAATGGGACTGAGAAAGGGAGAAATCCAGAGAGGAAAAAGAGTGACCCAAGTAGCAGAAAACTCAATGAAGAGTGAGCTCTCTCCCAGATTCTCTACTAAGGAGAACGTCACATTTCTTCATTCATTGTGTATATTTTGCTTTAGGGTTTGCCCTAAAGATGCTACCACTGACCTGGAATTGAGGAATGAAGTTAAATCTGTCAGGGAAACGATGGAGTTGACTGATTTTCCTCTTGAAGATCAGTGAGTGCCCTCAATTACTGATGCCAGTGTCAATGCCATTGAGAATCGTTGGGCTGTGTTGCTGAACTCCTGAATTTTTACTCTTAAACCCCTTCACTGACAGGTTTTCAGACATCAAAAAGATGCTCGCAAAAATTTTTTAGGAATGCCAGTGAAGGGGTTAACTTGGTTTCCTATCAACAATTTGAAGTCCTAATTCAATTTCTTCTCTAGGGGCAAGAAAGATGAAGTAGAAGAGGATGAGGAGGATAGGAAGCAGTATCAAGAAATGAAGGTGAGATCCACTATTTATCTTTTCTCTCCTGGCCACTGAGATCCAGCTGCATTGATGTCATGGAAGATTCTATTTTGGAAGGGAAGACCATATATCATTTGGCCATGATGTGACATATGTGTTCATATGGTTTGGAGGAAAGAGAAACTATGGTACTCTAGTGATCTGAAGTTCAAAACTTTTGGAAGGCTGCAATTTACTGTGGACTATATTTATTTATTAAAAATTTAAACTCAGTTCACAAAGGTCCACATGTCCAAGCATTGACCATTGTTGATGGAGTAAAGTGAATTTTGTGAATCTGTTTGGAAGAGGATGAGAGGGAAGTTAACCACCTAATGCATGGTGTTATAGATATGCTACATTCTGAACCAAAAAAAAATTAGAACAATAAACAACAATAAAATGCAATTTTTGTGTCTTCAACTTAGAAATTTCAGGAAGGAATTTTTTTTCCCCTCAGTGAAACCCACTAGATTTTTTTCACTTAATAAGAAAAAAATCATGCATTATAGTGTTTAAAAAAAGCATGACTGGCGCTTTCATCATTGCACTATTTCATCACAGACTCAGATCGTTGCACATGCATGGCGTGACACTAGCTTGCAGACAAGGTTAAAAAAATTTCACAGGAAGGAAGAGGTAACCAGAATACCTGATTCCTACCACTATGGGAGGGGAAAGGAAAGGGAGGGATTCAATGTTTCCGTCATTTTCAATGTTTTTTTGAGCTGCACTGTTCATGTGCAAACTTGAGTTTCTATGGGCATGACACTGGAATGGATCAAAGTATCTACAGCAGCAGTTCTCAATCTGTTTCTAACCTGTGCCTTCTGGAACCTTCTGGAATAGAGGGGACCTGTGCTGTCCCCTTTCACCATTGCATGAATTTGTGAGCTTATAAAATTAGTGCCAATGATTTTGAGGAATGTACTTTAGAAGTTGATAGAACTCCTCCTCCTTTTTCCTTTTTGAATTTAAATTTTCTTATTTTGCCCGTTATTCATTTTTGGTCTGGTCATGGTTTCATGGACCACATGAAGCCTTGCCATGGACCCCTGTGGGTCTGCAAAAACCCGGTTGAGATGGAAAGCTGCAATAGGAAGGGTAACTTTTCACTGTACAGATACAAAGTGACTAATTCTAAAATGCACCACTAGTGCCTTGCTTGGGTAGAGACATTATCATATGACATCATCCCCTTCCCACCCTGAAATGCCACCTTGACAAGGGAAGTGCAACAATCTGCGTCTGCGATATAGTGCAACAACAAAATGGGCTTGCAACATTTTGTCTGCGATGAATTGTCCACGACCATTTAGGCCATGATGAAAATGCTGGTAACCAAAAAAAAGTACCTTTTGAGGGTACCCTGCAACCAGTGTTTAACCCTAATCCAGGCAAGGTGAGTCCGCTGGACTCACTACGACATATTTCGGTCTATTACTGTCATTTTGAATCCTTTATTTCCCATTCTCAAGACTCCATGCCATAGGATGAACTATGAGTAACTATATTTCTTTTTTCCCCCATTTTCCAACAAAGGGCACTGTATNTTGAATAAATTGTCTGTATTATTTTAGTTACAGTACTGTTATTTATAAGAATACATACCGTAACCGCAGCAAACGGCCTTATTTTACATGAGTCTGACTGACTCACCTTGCCCAGAATAGGTTGTAAAAAAGCTTGCCCGGATGAGGGTTAAATTTTGTTTGAATTCCTCATTCTGCTTCTTGCTCCCAAAAGCAACATTTATGCTTGCAAGAAATGTCCATGACACTCATGCAAGTTGAGCACAAATAGTAGAGAATCATTTAGGTCATCTAAGTTCAATTGTCTTCCTCATCATCTGACTCAGATGAGAAGTACCTGAATAGAGGAGTATGCAGGATGCTCACAATTTGTGTGTCAATGTTGCCACATTTATTGCATCCTTTCCTGTAATGCTGATGTTGGTGATGCTTGTTTTGAAGGCATGTGATGCTGCCATTGAGTCTGCCCTACAAGAAGAGCAGAATCTTCAAAAGGAGATCTTTGAGACTGAGAAGCAGGACATTCAGGTAGGCCCAGGACCACTGTCACTCTGTTGCCAATGCTATTTGCTGATTAATTTGCTGTTTTATATGACTCTACTCTGACTTCGGTAAAGATGTTAGATGCAGAGGAGGAAGTTGGTGATCTGGAATCTAAGGAATCACAGGATCATAGGTCACTTGAAGAGGAATATGACAGCATTCTTTCTGGTTTCTATCCCTACATCATCCAATAATTTTTTAATTAATAAATTCAAGTATTTTCAAAGAATGTTTTTCATGATTTTGTATGTTATCAGGAATGTCCTGGGGAGACCAGATGGACTTCCTGGAGGAAATAGCCCGAGAGCCTGGGAGGGCAATGCAAATGCATGAGAAGCTGTCCACCCAAGTCCGGAAGCGGACATCCGAGGAGACACTCAAACGACATGAGGAGAAGCAAGCTAAGGCCCAGGAACTTCGTGAAAAGCTTCTGGAACAAAAAGCCAACAAACTCAAAGAGCTTTCAAAGAAGGTCTTCATATCCTCATTGACTTTTCTCTGTCATTCCATGGAATTCTTGAAATTGATGATTGAGTTGGTGCAGATTGAAGAGGTGCGAGCAACAAAAAACCAGCTGTTGGATGATCATCGTCGGATGATTGAAGTGAACTTGAAACGTGCCGAGGAGAAGCGCAATTGTCATCTCCGACACATTGTTCACAAGGCACATGATGAGGAGGAGAAAGCAAAAGAAATAGCTTTCATCAACATCCTGGAGGCACAGAACAAGAGACATGACTTCCTAACCCAGTCCCAGGTGGGTCTACAGTGAATCACATGTTTGTCTAACCTGGTAAAACCTATATCTTGGATGGCCATGGCATGAGGAGAAATGTTTGTGCTGGGGATCATAGATTCAGGAAGCACGACTGGCAGACCTTCAGGAAGAGAGACAAAGAAAGCATCAGGACAAAGCAGCCAAGGAGGCAGCTGCTGAGGAGAGAAGAAAAGTAATGGAAGCAGAACGTTTGGCCCGCATCGAGCAGAGACACGAGAGACGCCGCAAACAGATCCATCTCTACGAAGAGAAGGAGAAGGAACGACAGGAGGCTGCTCGTGAGAAGGCCAGGTTTCTGCATCGCTCTTCCTCTCTTTCTTTATTGATTGATTCTAGGCCATCAATCAAGAATCTTCATGAGGGTATGTGTGTACTTGCATGTGGCAGGGATCGAGAAGAGCGGCTGTGTGCATTGCAGGCAGCCCATGCAGCCACTGTTGAAGAGTTGCAGAAAAAGATTCAGCAGAAACAGGAAGAGAGTGCAAGACGGCATGAGGAGAAAATCGAGGACATTCGACGCAAAGCATTTGAATCTTCTGTTCTTCGATGTTCCTCTACCATGGATGATGCACCTCGTCTCATTCCTTATGAGACCAAGAAGATGTGCACACTTTGCAATGTCCTTGTATGTATCCTCCCTTCTCCTATTTCCCAGATCCTGGCAGACTCTTGTTTCATTTCTGGTTCCTTTGACCAGATCGGTTCCGAGGTGTACCTCCTCAGTCACTTGAAGGGGCGGAAACACAGGGAAGCCATCTGTGAGCATAGTTCAGGGATGAACCCAACACGGGAGCAGCTTGGGGTTCTGAACCTGAAGCACATTGTGGATGCTCCCTCTGACCAAATTGATCCTCACATTCAACTGGACAAAGAACGACAAAAGGCCTTGCGCAAGCGCTGTCGTAAGCTCCGGCAACGAATGGCTGCTCGGTTTGTTCTCTTTACTCCTACCGATGTGCTTTGTGCCACCCAGGTTGAGAGGACACTTGCTTTTGCCTAATCCAGTCCACTAAGGAGGAATATATGAGATTCCTCAATAATACATTTGTTCTGATGACATGTAGTCACTTCCACATATATTATTAGGGGGAAAATGTTCATTATTTGCACAGTTTTTTCAAGTTCCTTCATTATTAAATGGCTTGTATATCCGAAGTACAGTCAACCCTCGATACACCACCACCTGATATACTGCCATTCTTGTTTATCATCAGCTCTTTCCTGAGAACGAATCCATCTTCCCCATAGACTTACCAAAGTCTCCCCCATTATAGCGTCACCCTCACTAACTGCCATCCGCCAACACCTTCACTTGCACAAATGTGTCTATTGCTACATAAATCTTACTCAATATTACACCAAGCAGCACATACCAGCCACAATCATTATATTGTGTACAAAATTTAATGCTGCCAGTTACTCCTTTCAGTCACATGATAGATAGCAAGATTGTGAGTGATGACTTAGCATTAGGATAAATCTCCTTAGATTAGAGAGGGGCATATAGGGTTGCCTAATCCTGTCTCTTCTTTTGGAGAATGGAAACATCTCATTAAGATTATCTGCAGCTTCTCCAGACGACAGTTCAAGTTTGTTCACAATCTAGTGATGGGAAATGGATGGTTTTAAGTGCAAAGGAAAATTGGAAGTGTGCTGTTAGAAGGAGGCGAATGTGGTCAAAAGTCAGCAAAACTTTGTGAACAATTTTTCAGTGTTTTAGGACAATAATGCTAGTAGATGGTGCATAGGAGTTATACTAATTAAAAATAAGAAGTAATTGGATTTAATCATGGATGGAATATATAGAATCCTTTTCAAAGCTGTGCAGTTGGTGTATTCTGAGGCATGGACCATTGGCAGCATGGATTAATTAAAGTGAAATTTTATGCATATTTTATATTAACTAGAAAAAAATTATCCATTTTAAAGCCATGAGTTTCAATTCAGTGCCACCCTCCATATAGCACCAAAATTGGCTGAGACCAACAGTGGCAGTATATTGAGAGTTGACTGTATATACTCCTGAGTATATTTACTGAAAGTGAGAATATATGAATAAGAATCAGCAATTGTTTTATAGACCTACTCATGTCTCAGTTTTGCAGCTAATGCTAGAAGCTGACAATGAGAAATTTTATTTTTATGTCTGCAGTGAGTTCTTCAGAGGTGCTAAGCCAGGAACATTTCATTGATTCAAAGAGGAGAATCAATCCTGCCTTTGAATTCAGTTTGTTGTTGAGACAATCAATTGAGCCATTTTTCAAATGGTGGTGGATTTCCACTCCAATAACTCCCTCAAAGGTTAAGAAGTGGATGATTGAACGCTGCTGTAACAGGAGCTCCTTCTGCTTCATCTTCACATGCTAATAGCTAGTGAACGACTGACAGAAGACTGGCCATGACAGATCTTAACAAGCATCATAAGTTATATTCATAATAAAAATTAAAAAAGAAACCCAAATAATGTACTGCCAGGCACAAATTTTAAATATATATATTTCCAGAAATGGTTCAAGCACCCCTAGTTCATCTGGACCTACTTTGATGTGATTATTCAATCAAAGTGCTTTGTAATACTTATTTTTTAAATAATTATGCTATAATGACTCTTGAGCAGAAGCTCAAAACCAAAAAAAAATACAGAAAAATAGAAATCCAATACCCCTCATCACAAGACCAAGTAATAAATCACACAATCCAGAAATCTTTGCAGCTACTGTATGTCTTGTGAACACCATGTAAACCCTGACTTTGCTGTGTGAACAACTACCACTGTGCCTTCAAACCGAAGTTATGGGTGCTACAAAGGTTTAACTTGATTCTGGAAGAATAAAATGTTTAGTGCTGTTTCTTTTAGTCATGGCAAGGTTTATTTTGGGTTGCATGATGTTTTGATCACCCTGTATTATGAAACTTGGAAAGTAGAAAATGGCATAAAAATAAAAGTTTAATTTAATCTTGTTCCATGGTGTATAGCAGGATAAACTATGTGATGTCCCATGACACCATCATGCAGTAGGCATATAGCAAACTTAAAGGAGATGTTGATCAGTCTTTAGATATTTTTCATGATGTGTAGCAGGATACATCCCCACTGATAATTGAATGGGAGAACATAGCTGAGATTACCTACCATCAGAGCTTTGCATTGACATGAATTTCAGCATGCAATGGCATGAAGTGGATCTATTGTTTTGTGCAACTATGCTGCAGATTGGGGAAGATATAACTCCTTTTCCTGCTTCTAATACAGAGGAGAGGAGTACATGAAATGTTTTGCCTCTGAAGAGGAAGGGAAGGGGAAGAGATTACTTGGTCATGCCCCAAATGGATCCAAGATAGAAAGACTATTGAAAGAGATGAAGAAAGTGAAGGAAAATGAGGGGAGAGGTCCCTGGGACCAGGCATCCTCCCAAGCCTTGGATCGAGCACTTGGAGGACTTGAACGTATCCTCACTCACCAGGTCCACATTCTCTTTCTCTGTTCATTATACTTATTTGCCTATGCCTCTGTTGGATCATAAACTCATAAATACTTGACTTATGACTTTGATAGAATTTGAAGGACCAGTATGTCCTGAGAATGGGAGGAGGCTTTCAGCTGCTGTTGGAGCTTCTGGCTACCCTGCGCTCTAGTGGACACAAACTACTTATCCCTGCTAAGTTAGTTTCATGATGATTGATTCATGTTGGGCAATCTGATCCATCACTGATTAATATTTTGTGTGTATCAGGTGTTTGTCTCGTGTTGCCTTTGTCTGGCACCTGGGCTGTGTGGACAATGCTGAGAATGCATCTTTCACTCTCCAGAGTAACTGTATCAGCCATCTCATTGACTTTGCCTTCAAGCAGTTAAATGTGAGTTTTCTTTTAGCATGAATTATTCTTTGATGAAGCAAAATTTGCTGGTTCACCTGCTGTGTTTCTCTGAAGTGCAATTTAGTAGTTCAATGCAATCATAATCATGCCCTGCCATGTCATATACGCCATTTGACTTCAATCCTCAAATAGAATGAAGGGGGCAAATCATAGCAGACTTCAGGGTAGGCATGGCAACCTCAAATCCAAGTAACATTAGTGAATCATGAATCATTTGCAAAACCTGAATATGGAAGTAATTAGTGGTTTTATATATGCAACACTGAAGTGATATTCATTTTATATTTTTGCTGCAACATTAGCTAAACTTGATGTTGCAAGATTAATGAGTAGAATGTATTGATTGTATGGCATTTTATGAGTGTGAATATTTTTGCTTCAATGCAAGGAACTTTGTGAAAGTATCCTTTTACTTTATAAAGTAAATCTGAAAATAAGTTCATCAAACAAAAACCATGAAAGAATGAAAGGAAGCTGTTCAGAATGAAAAGTACCAGCTTACATTAGCATAAAATATTTCTATGAGGCAGAAGCCTACGCCACATGAACATTCAACTGTTGCTACATACAGTGCCCTTTGTTGGAAAATGGGGGAAAAAAGAAATATAGTTACTCATAGTTCATCCTATGGCATGGAGTCTTGAGAATGGGAAATAAAGGATTCAAAATGAGAGAAAAATATGTGCAGAATGGAAGCAGACTAGCAAATGGCCTATGAGCTTATTAGTGGTGGTTCACAATCCTTAGTCATCATGTATCAGCAAGATGTTAAAGAGGGACTGGTTGTTGAGAAGCACTGACTTGAAACTATATTTGCTGTTTTCTTACCCTAAGTGGAGTAGGTTATGTCATTAGTCTGTAACACAAATATATCAAATTGCATGTCCAGTTCATCTTGTTATTGAGAATATGCAGCTAAAGTCAATATGGGCACAGAGGAAATAGTTTCTTTTATCATTTGCAGAAAGATTCTATTGTACTAAGGATCATATATTGAGTGGAGTAATGTTTGAGTAACAAATTTATGCTATTTATACTGTTTCCATGCTATTCTTGGCATCAACTGCCTTCTAGAGGCGAACATTAAAGCTCCTGCAATCCATATGGATTATCTGCAGAAGAGGCACCTTCCAGATTGGCGCATTTGGCTAATATTGAATCAATGTTGCATGTTTCTCTTGTACAAAAGCGTATATCCTGGGATGTGGTTCCTTTGTGCTAAGTGGCTTCCTTTGACAGTTTGACTTGCCAAGAAACATATCGCTCATGCTAGCTGGTTTTTTTTTTGCCATCTCCGAAGATGTTTACCATGCAGTGTAAGTATACAAGACCTGACATGGTTCTTAAGAGAGTTCTGTCTTCAGGAGGGAGTGCCAAGATTCTTACAATGTAGTTATCATTATTTGCACCACTTTTTAGATTGTTTGAGTGGCAAGATTTCCCTGGAAATGAATAGACAATGGTGGGCTCAGTTACTGATGATAAGAGATGCGAAAGAGGAAAAGAGGGGGGGTCACCCCACCATGCTTCCCCTCCCCCCTCTCTTCTCCAACCATTTGGTCCTTGTAACTGGATTAGAGCCATTTCTGAGCCTGGATCCACTCATGACTTGTGACACTCCCCTCCTCTTACTCCCCTTGCCAGAGATGCATTCTCTTTTCTCCTCTCTCCAGCAAAATCTCCCAAAGCTCAGCTTTTCCCCGAAAGGAGAAACACCGACATCAAGCACATCATATGGGAACGGAGCGCCTGGGCCCTGAGGATGATTCATTCATTGTAGGTTCACGTCAGAGGGGGTGGATGATGGACCGCTGTCAGTGTGTCCTTCTATTGTTTCTGCTCCCTTTCATCCCGACTCTTCCATCAAATCTATTCTCCTCCCCTCTTGTCTTCCGTTTCCAGAGTGGAAAGGCATTCCTGTGGCCTTCAAAGCGTATCTACGCTTCTGGCCATTTCCTCGTTTCGTCAGGTATTTTTGCTGTGCAATACACGATTCCAAAAAGAAGTGCCAGCGCTCGAGACATGAAAATTGAATCATAGTTGTGGGTTTTTTTGTCTGTCTGTTCTCGCTGAAAGAAATGGACGTTCCTCCTTTCTGCCTTATCAGTTGCCACTTATTGTTGTTCAACGATAGCTGAAAAAAAAAGAGTAAATTACAGCGAAAGCTACTGTAGTATGATGACGCGTAGAGGAAAGATGCAAACAATATTTTTTTAAATGGGATGATCCGTTGCCCTTTTGAGTAAAGATGGCCAATTCTGAGCTATGCTTCCCAAGCTTGCTTCTCCATTCAAACCTTTATCTCATGGAATCCATATAATTTTTTTTACCAGTTGCTGTTCAGAGAGTTGTGCAGAAGACATTTAGGACTTTGTATGATGTGTTGCAGGAAATGGTTCCAGATAATGCAAGTTTTCTGCCTGGCGGTGGAAATAGCGGGGATCCGGGCCGGCCTTGGAAGCCGGACCCAGTGGCCTCTAGACTCCTTCAGTTGTTGGCAACCGTGTTTGCAGGACTCCAAGAAGCCAGGCCTTCCGCACCGGAGTCTCACTGGTTCAAGGTCCAGGATGCCCTCAGGTATTTTCCTTTTGGCTGCTTGATGCTCGGTGAGGAGACCGCGCGGTATGCACGTAGTGGGTAGCGAAGCCGAGAGCTTCCACCGATCAGAGTGGACTCGATCCCACCTAACCTTCTCTCGAGGTACGTGCTTCGGGGTCGTTTCAAAGAAAAGTTCAACTGCAGAGGAAGGTTCTCTTTTTGAAGGGAAGCTTGATGCGATGATAGTTGGTGCTCATGCATGAATGGGAGATTCGCGGTGAATCGTTTCTCCTGCATCGGGCCTCCATTTGTCATGGACAGAGATCCTGAGCGATGAGGCGGAAGAGAGAAGGGGGAAAAAAGGGTAGCCTACACTCTGGTTTGTGATGGGTGGACACCGCCATTCCATCTGACCCATCGTCAATCTAGACTGGGAGAAAGAGACTATAGAAAGAATGGACCCTGGTTCGTTCCCTGTATCCTTGGTGAAGGGAAGGGAAGAGACAGGATTGGATGTGACAGGGAAGGGACTGTGAAAAGGCTGAATGTGATGAGATTAGAGGAGCATCACGCCCGGATAGATCCCTTCTTTTCAAGTCTGGCTGGGTTTTTTTTTCTCATCTCGATTCTAGAGGACACCCTTTGCTGCATCTGTCTGCCAGGATCATCATCAACGGCAGTGTTGAGAACGGAACTGACTTTCAAATCTCCCATGCATTCAGGCATATTCATTGTGACTCCATTCAATCTGATCGTGATAGCCAAGTTAGTGAGGGGAAATACAGAAAATGAATCCTCCACTCGTGAAACTTTTGGGACTAGTTAGATGCATGGAATTGAAACCCAGGGAGGTATGGACTAATGGTTTCATCCATTTTGGAGTCTCTGGATAGAAAAATGGAAGTGGATGGGCCAACGCCGAGGATGATCCGGTATGAATTTCCGTGTGGAAATTCAAGATCAGGAACAGCCGGCGTCTCTTTCTCGTGTTGCATGCAGAGAGATCGAGAGGGTGGGGGGCTGGGCATGCAATGCATGCAGTTATGGTTCAATGAATTTATTATTAGGCGCTATTAAAGCGAAAGGGGGGAGGTCTACTGTAGGTCTTTCTTCCCCCCTCGCACTCCGCTCCATATGACTCCATTGAAATGGGCTTGACATTTTAATCACGGATTCTTTTTCTGAAAGGGGAATGGAGAAAGGCTTGCTTGCATGGTCATGCGCGAATTTCACGGCTTTGATTTAGGCTCCGTTGCACGTGACGCCCTTTCCCTCGATCCAGATGTCCCTTGATCATCGGGAACGCCAGATGGAATTTACAAGTTGTTCGACACGGTCAGCATTAATTCTTTTCTCCTTTTCAGCTGTGAAATTTGAAAGGAAGTTTCAATCGTGATCGGTACGATCTCGAACTTTCCTCCTTGGGAAACGTGATGAAAAAGAGATAACCGATCGGTTCAGGAACGTAATATTTGAGTCCAGATTCTTCCACCACATAACGCTATGTTCGTCCTGCCGTTCTTCAACTATAGAACATTCTTCAGGTACCGCAAGTATTTTTTTTTAGTGAATGCAATTATTCTTGCGTTCATACTTTCTTCGGATGACTAACCATTATTGGGGCTTTGGTACCTATGAAGGTACAGACCCTGCCAGCCGAAGATTTTCTACATGCGGAAGATTCAAGAGTCCATTTTTCCATTTGAAAATGTTTCAGACATTCTCGCTGAAGAGAAAAATTTCGATTAAAGATTCTTCACCTGAAGGAGCT
The DNA here is from genome assembly GCA_905338385.1 of Darwinula stevensoni. Classification (NCBI taxonomy): domain Eukaryota; kingdom Metazoa; phylum Arthropoda; class Ostracoda; order Podocopida; family Darwinulidae; genus Darwinula; species Darwinula stevensoni. The sequence goes on along the minus strand of CAJPEV010002442.1, from coordinate 21,364 downwards.
CCTTACACTCTTCACGTCAAGAAGGTTCAGACTCTCATCAACTAAAGATTCTTAATATTAAGAAGATCCAAACGTTGCTCAACTATAAAAGATTCTCCAAGTATAGAGAGATTCTCCACCTCAAACGCTCTTTAGCTCTGCCGTCCAAAGCCAGCGGATTGGAAATCCGAATTTTTCCGATACAAGTTCTGGATGGAAACCTCAAAGAAAAGTAATATAATCCGCTGTGTTTTCAGTTTTAATCTGGCTTTATCCAGTGGCAAGAGGAGAATGACAAAACGGCATTACCTCCACTCAGAAGGCGAGGGGGAAGGCAAAACGTGGAATGGCGGAAGGCAGATTGATTCGAATGAGGGGAAGTTATTACCATTTTGCTTTTGCACAACAAAACCGGAGATTCTTGCTTAAGGTTCAATTTTTCTTTTGCTGGAGGAGCTTCTTAACGTGAAGGTTTTACTTTGGGGCATTGTCACGGCTGGCAGCACGAGAAACCAGCCCACCACCGTTGACAATGCGGCTGTTCAATTCACCTCCGTCTGCTCGTGGAACATAGTGCGAACGCACTATCTGCTTCTGACAGCAAAGAATCTACTTCACACGAGGTAGAAACGGTACTGCGAAAGAGGCTTCAGCCACGAAGTATAGAACCAAAAAACGTCCAATGAATAAATTAGCTTTGAAAAGGACGCATGATGAGAAATGATTGTGGATTGGATGGAAGTGAATGATGAAAATTCAAATGCAGGAGAGGGAAGGAGATGCAATCATGGGGACATGGGTACGTATATTTTGGGGTGCGGCCATCCACAATGTTATTTATGTCGGCAATGATACGCTTGGATAAATGCAAAACCCGGTGCTCTCATCTTTTTCTTTATTACATGAATGATGATGGAGAAGGGATCCTGGCGGCCAACTGGCCTTCTTTCTCTCGCCATAGATAACAAAACGAGGGAGATCACCCACATATGTCCCCTCTGCATCCCTCCTTCCTATTCTGGATTCCACTCTTATTTTTATTTAACTTGATTTGGCTTCCACTGTTGTGAAGACAGAAGAGAATTTTATCAAATGGACCGTTCGTTGCATGGACGACCCGTAACGAATTAAATTTCCTTAATGAATGCTATTAAAACTGTGAAGAAATATGACCCACGTAACATACATTGAAATTAATAAAATGTATACAATATTTTATATTGAAAGTAAGACTTGAAAATGAGTCATTTTCCACTCTTAAGGATTCTCCCCCTTTTTTTCAAGCAAACATCGGCAGTTACGCTACTGAAAGAAGGATGGCAAACTCATGGGACATAAGTTTTGATCTCGAGTCAGTATCTCATCAGAATTACTAACCTGGCATTAATTATAGTTTGGTGTACTCAAGATTGAGCCCAAATTGGGATCCGTATTATTTCGAGGTTTATGTTTTGAGGCTTACTGATACAACCCGAATTACCGATATGCAGTTATTGGCGACCATCACTCTTGTAGCGCATTCATTATCTGCCTTAGTCTTCCGATAATTGTTCATGAGTTTAGCTTCTGGGTTCCAGTGTAGTGAAAGAATTAAGCTTTGGCAAAATTAGCCTGTAGGAATTGCCAAGAGAATCTGCAATCACATCTCCTAGGAGCAACACCATTCTGTGAATATGCTCTATGCCGACGTAACGCTACAGTTACTTTAAGAATCATATGGAGGAATATACGTCGATTTCACTATTTCAAGGACTTTAAAAGAATCGCACCTGTATATTCGAGAGCCGGACTTTAAACTTGAACGTAGGCCTATTTGCTTTATTTGTACCGGCGAGAATGAACTCTCCCTCTCCCACATCTATTGAGCTACATTTTGCCGTTTTCACGCACCGTAGTGAACCATTGCTAGCTATTTTCATCGTTGTCATTCCGTATCGCTAACGGCGCGGTTCCGGGTGGACTATTTCGAGAATATCGTGATGAAACTCGAAAGGTCAAGTGGTATTAAACGTGCAGTACTGGTTTATAGAGGAACAGATTCTGTTTGATTCGATTTCTCAGCATATTCTTAAAACGAGTAAGAGAAGAGTATTAAAAGAGAATTGGAGTGGCCATGGAGCAGGCAACGCATGGCCACCCTGACCCACCTGCCGTGCATCTATATACGCTAGCTATAACATGTTATCATCCCTGAACGGTTGAATCCATTCGCCGAGGAGCGTTTTCGATCCCAGCCTGGTTCTCTTTTTTCATTCCTTTTGCTGTTCATGAGCGGAGGAGTGTGGTAAACCATTCCTGTTATGGCCAGACCTTGCCAACAATCGTGAGGGTTCAAGACTACCAGAAGATATCGAGTGGACTACGTGGACTGAAAGTTCACGCGATCGCGAGCGAACTGGAAACTTCAAATTTTGTTCCCCCGCTTAGTGCTGTTTGCACGAGAAAACGAAGCGGAAAATAAAACCGGATCCTTTAGCCGAATGGTTTGGGCTTCCGAGGGAAACCCGGGAGGATCGAGCCCGGGTGGCAGCGTCCTCTGTCTCTGCCGACAGGCGAGCCACCTGCTTCCATGGGGAGTCATTGCCTAACGTCGGGATAACAAGCGCCATTCTGGGTGCCAGGTCTAGGAAACACGAATGCAATAAGCTTAAAAATCACTCGTGCCAGTCGTGAATATAGACAATTTGTGATATATTTTCTTATGGCCTCCTTCAGGATCGTAGGATGGTCCATATCTGAGGGACTATCTGTGTGTTGTGGGGCCTGTACCAAGCGGGCACCCCTCCGTTTCTCTGAAGCGTAATACTTCCATTATTATTGATATCCGCCACACGTCCTGACTTTATGTTAAAAAAATCAGAGGGAAATTGAATAATTAGCGAAAATTCCAACGTCAGTTGTACAGTAGCATGTTATGGGGACATGGGGAAAAAGGGTAGATGATAGAGATGAAAATACTCCGCCTTTTATAAGGAGGGATTGCCTTTCTTAACTGATAACATATACACTCGTACAGGGAGAATGGGTTGAAACCAACAGTTGGTTGATGCGAAGGCGGAATCAGGTGGATTTGAGCACATTAGCCTATGTATAATCCCCATGAATGGGTAGAATCCATAACAATGATTAATAATCTCCCTCCCCCGACTCCAATAATTGATTTAACACTCTCCGCCCTTCTCCTTTTCGTCCATCTCCCCCCAGCTGATTTCATTCCATTACGAGGCGAGGGGGTTTGGCGTTATGATGGAGATCATAATCAGCCCCCTTTCCCCCACCCCCCTTTTGTGGGGAGGGAGAGAGATGATGTCCCAACCCGGGATCCTCGCTCGTAAATCTCCTTCATCCTCTTCCTTGCCAATATTCATCGTGTTCTCCCTTTTCCTTCCTCATCCTCATTTCATTCAAATACATATTGGTGTGTCCCAATTCTCGTAGGTATTCTTGGTCCTGGCAAAACCCATGTCAGCATGTCGATATAAATCGGCCTCCGACAAAATGCCTGTATGATCTGATGAACTTTCATGCAATTTTCGTCTTGATGTCTTCTTTTTCATCTATTATTTTTATTATTATCTCGTTTTAGGGTGATTTTATGTTTTTCAAGATCTTCATGCATTGTTCTTCCTACAGGACTGTGATATTTGTTGAAACTAGTTTTTCCCACAATTCCTCCCGACATGACAGCTCATGTCCTTACAACCATGTTATGATACTAGATACGAATAGGTAGAGGTGCTCGTATTCAGTTAAATGAAAGTTATTGCGGTGTTGTTTTAGGCGACTAAGCTAACATCTGCCAGATATGTTGGATCGGAGATTTTTTATTTATCGAAAAACCTGCAAAATCGAGTGAAACTAAGTATGGCGTGCACGAAAGAAACCCCCGCCGTTTTCTATGGATTAAGAATTATTGAGGACCCAATTTTGCTCCCATGAATGACGTTTTCTTTGAAGAGGAGTTCCACGCGAAATTCAAAGCCTCATTGATCACATTCTGCCTTTCCATTGTTGGCTTGCTCTTGAAAATATACGAGATGACTACTCGTGAAATTAATTGCCTATCAAAGACAATAGAGCGGTTTATGTTTTTTTTTTCCGACACTAAGCGAAAATAGGAGAAGGAAAAGGACAGTGGTGATGTTGATGGGATGAGAGCAGGTGGCTGGATAAAAATGGGAGGGATTATGAATGGAGGAGATTACGTCATGTGCAGGAGAAAAGGGGGGATTTCCTCCAAACACACAATTGTGGCCAGCTGGATAAACAAATCTCTCCCGGATTCAACTTGAACCCCCCGCCCTCTGTCTCTCCCGCACACATTCACCAAATTTTATCACCCTTGCAGAGATTTGCTGCCTCGTTCACCGCAAATGCAAGAAAATGACGAAGTCCTGCTGGCGCTTCATCCTCGTGGCCTTTTTTCAGATTTCCCTTAAATAATTCGTTGTTGGAAGCGAAAGCTGGACGCGGGGGAATATTGAGACTGAAGCCGTATCGTAATATCGACCGAACGGAGGGAGCATATGTGAATGCGAATGTGAATGGATTTCGGAGTCGGAGAAGGTTAAGACCGAAAGAGAACAGATGGCTCATGAGGTTAATCAACCGGAAGACATTACTGGGTTAATCAAGTCATCACCATCCACATGCACATCCACCTGGACCTTTTTTTTTTCTCTCTTTGCTCTTTTTTTTTTTAATATAACTCAGCGCTGCACTGGTGAGAGATGACTGGACCATAGTGCTTGTCGTCATGCCTCGTTTCTCCTCTCGAGCAATGAAATCCTGCCCCAGGCACGCCCCTTTAATTCTGCTTTCAGCCTATATGGGTCTATTCCTTTGTCGGTGCAGGTTCAGCAAGTCCCCAGAAGTTTTACTGAACCGAATATTTTTATATAAAGTTATATAAAGATCACACCTGTGTGGGATGTTGAACTTTTGAGGCACCTTGCATGGAACTATCGAAAATGTTGGTTAAAACCAGATGCCATTCTGATATAGGATTGCGTACGTACGGGAGACCCATTGCTATCATAATTGTTGAGCCGCGGCGGATTTCAGTCATCTCTTTCGTGAGAAACATCGGGCGTGGAAACCCTTGCCCGTGGCATTGGCAAATGCTGAATGGAGCATCCATCTTTCATACATACAGCTGAAAATTGATGGTATTCCATTTGGAGAACTCCAAGTTCGAGCTCCAAGTGGAATATACAGGGTGGCGCATTACGTGTTGACACATTTGAATTTTGTGCTACTGAATTCATTCACTAGTCATAGATTGATTAGTGTCTCTACGAAGAATTATATTGCACGTTGACAGAAAATTACTTAAACATGGAACAGTTGTGAAATAAGGTTGATCGAGGAAGATGGTTGCGGGGCGAGGCAAGGCTGTGCTTTTGTTTGCAGAAAAAGAGTGATTGAAACGCGAGGGCACTTCTGTGCCTTCTTTCACAAATGTTCAAACGTTGGGCTCCTTCACAGAAAATTACACTACGTTTGCATGTGCAGTTTGAAATTGAAGGGACTAACCGAACGACGACGACCACAGCAGTTCAGACGGCGACGAAAGTGGAGCCACTGCGTGCCGTCATGCAACACAGTCATGGCCAACCTTATTTGACATTGGCATCATTGGATCTATTTTATTTCCACGAAACAGTCATTTCTGCTTGTTCCACGAAAATGTTGCAAAATGACATCATGCCCAAGCTCAGCACTACGGGACTACCAATGAGAACTCAATGGTTCATGGAATATGGTGCAACTCCGCACACAGCACGCTTTGCGTTGGAATTTCTCTGCGAACATTCCAAAGATAAAGTGATTCCTCTGCGCTATCCGGAACGGCATCATTGTAGTGGCCGCCTTGTGAATTTTTTTCGGGGCTATTTAAGGAAGTAACTTTTTCCAAGCATCTCGCAACTCTAATGGCGTTGAGGGCGATGCGTTTTGAGTTTTGCATTGAAATTATGGGAGACCTTTACCGTAGTGATGAGACGAATTTCAGTTCACGACTGCAGAAGTGTTCAAGAGAGACGGTTCACATTTAGAGCATGTTATGAAGAATGAAGACGAATCAAACTGATTTCCATGAATCACTCTTACTATAAATGTTAACGTTATTTGTAAATCAATACAAATGGTTTTTTTCTTTGGATTACAAATGTGTCAACCTGTCGTGTGCTACCCAATACTTTAGGGGAGAAGCAGATTTGTACCGTAGGCTCCTGAACTTCTCATGATCCCCATACGGAGTAATAAGATATGCATGCTGGAATTGACCGGAGATTTAAAGGTTTAGAGTCGGATAGGTACTTGTTTTTATGGCTAAAATGACATCGCGACTTGGGCCTGAGTTCTTGATACAGCATAACCGGTCGTATACGAAGTAAATTGCTGAATTGCAATCAATCTCATCCTCTTAGAGAGTCTTAGAAGTGATCAGAAGTATTCATGCGTGCTAAGTTGACCTCGTTGAAATAACGACAATCCTGTAGCCCAGATAATCTGCCCTCTTCCTCTCCTTGTTAGCATTCAGAATGGCAACGTGATGCAGGTGCTCTCGAGTCCCATGCAGTTTCATTTCGTGTTAATTACTTTCAAAATATAATATAATATGAATGTGAATCAGCCAAGTTTGATGGGTGTGTGCCATTAACCCCATGGGTTCGATGTGTATGCTCACGTTATGCACTTTTGAAGTTTATATACTGATAACGTCCTGAAAATTCTCCACTGGGGTTTCTAAAGCAGAGACTGGTGAAAAGATCTTGGCATGTGATCATAGTTATTGATTGACCAGTGGACTTATCTCGTCAAGGTGGTGGGAATTTAGGGGTTGGGAGGGGTGAAATGGGAGAGGGTCTCACGCACTGAGAAGCATTATCGAGAAGTTCTACATTTGCATTTTCTCCGTAATGTGGGGATGAAAAGTTTGCGACTATCATTGGTGATATATGCGATAATCTGGCGCGATTTACATTTTATTTAGGTAATTAAAAAAGGTGCAAAAAGACTCAAAGGGCAGTGCCCACTGCGCACTCCGCGCTCCCCCATGCACCCGATTGCGCACACCGAGATTTTCATCTGGGTGAGACACGTGGCCCTAATGCTTACAATTGATGCCATCTCAGTTGTCCATTTGCGCACGCAATAAAATTTCGAGTACATAAAACCCATAACTTGCGAGACTATTCGATCTAAAATTTTAAGCCTGGGAAGAAATACTAGGATTCTGTTCGCATGCGATTGGCATGTTTTCTCAATAAAGAGTCGTCTTACGGCCTTGAAATTCAGATTTTAATCACCCCCAACTTTTTCAAATTGTCAAATATCAGACACGTATAATACTTATTGAAACCAACTTGACCTACCCTATATTGGTCTTGTTTTTTTCTGGAGGTATGTCATTTGCTTGTAGTTTAGGTATGTATTATCTTCGATGTTTTCACATCACAATCATTAACTTTATGATCTTTTTATATTAGCAATAATATACATCATTACGGCAATCTATTTCGCACAAAAAGTATTCTAACTTCATAGAATGATGAGAATTATGTTCATGACTGTCATATTCTGAGACACATCCTGGACCCTGAATTTCAGTCACAAATCTATTTCACCCTTTGAGTAAAATTAAGCAATTGTATTCCGATTTCGAAAATTGTTTATATTTATTTGGAAATTTTCAAGGACAACCCTACCGCTACCTCTGCCATCCACTTCTTCTTAAGGAGAAAGTGATCCAAACTTCTGCACTCGGCATTCAAAAATAAATTCCGAACAGCGTCAATGAATATGAATTGCTGACAGGCATGTTCAAGTCGAAAAGTCTTCCATAAACGGGTAATTATGACAAAGCTATTCAGAGCAGGAACTCCCATGTTCTCATTGTGCGTGGTGATAAGGTTTCATTGAATAAAACTGATCACGTTTCACTAGTGCAGGGGTCTCAAACTCGCGGCGGCATGTAGGGCATTTCCATGCGAATGCGGCCCGCGGGCCTGGAATTTGAGACTCCTGCTATAGTGAGATAAGAAGTCCTCGTTGGAGATGTAGATACGAGGGATTTCTCAAAAGTTCTGCCAGTAGCCCCAAAGTAGCACTTTGCGGCCGCCTCCGATGACGACTTGTGGGCTACTGGCAGAACTTTTGAGAAATCCCTCGTACGTCGTGAGGCGTCTTCGATCTGATGATTCGCTTCGCTTCGCCGCAAAGAATCCAAGGAAGATATAATCTCATCTCTGTCAAGAAATGCGGAATGTGAATTCGACATTTCGTTTGGGATAGGAAAAGTAATAAATCAAAAGGATGAAAATCTCCATTTCAGGAAAGTACAGGGTAGTTATGAATAATTTTTAGCGCGTAATGTCTCAGAACCGGTATGACAGGAAGTTGAAATAGCAGGGGTGTTAGAAGGACCATGTGCTCAAAGATGCCATAGTTATCACATGTTGTAATCAGGGGTGCCCCTGTTACTGATTGTCACTTAGCACAGCAACTGTTCAATATGTGCTCCTTCAGTGCCCAGAATGCATAACGAATAAGTTTATTCAGGGAGACTGCAGTGTTATATTACTGTTAGGCTCTGTATCTGAGTCTTCTGGAACAGGTTCTAGTGGCACGTAGCGCACACACAAACAAAATCCATATAACCACATTCTGAGACCAAAATGCGGTTATATGGACTTGCTCTGAGGTTTTTCAGCTGAGTCAAGGACGGATAGGGTTTCCACTCCCAGATATGTGGATCATGTGGGAGTCCCGGATGTGTGAACCATGTGTGAATCAGCAAGACCCCTCTTCGAGGTCACGATGATTCACATATGAAGCATCAATAATCTAACCATGCAGGCAATAATTTCGTACACGGACGCATTGATCAATGAAATCGGGACCCATACTTCCTTACTCGTGCCGTTGGGGTTTACTATTGGTCTTAGAATGCAGTTATTTGGATTTTGTTTGTGTGTGCTGCGTACCACTTGGACCTGCTTCAGAAGACTCACAGATACAGAACCAAACAGTACTAAAACATTGCAGCCCCTCTGAAGAATATTTGTGATTAGTGAGAAATTAAGTCACAGTGGCATCCCTGATTACATGTGATCTATTTGAACTATGGCATCTTTGAGCACATGGTCCACATAACATTCCTGTGCAATTCCAACTTCCTGTCACCCCGTTTCTGAGATATTATGGGCTTAAGTGCGGAAGTTTCTTCATAATCCCCCTGTATTATCCTTTTGATTCCGTCTTCTTATGCTACGAATGTCTCTCTTTTGCATATGAAGACGCAGCTGAGAACATTGTGATTTCCACCCACTGCACTATTGGGTCCAGGCTTCCTGTTAAGTCAACATTATAATGGAAATACAGTCGAACTCGGTTATAACGTCATCGAAGGGACCGGGTAAAAACCGTCGTTATAACCGAGGTTGCCATTATTGGCATTCCGTTTTCCTGTTTTCAAAATTGATGCTATATATTAACGTTACAACTCCAGTTTACATTGGTCATGCTGCACTAGCTTCAGTTTCAAGATTGACCCACTAATCGTGATGTTCGCACTTCTTTGGACCTTGAACTTCTTCATACTTTAGCAAGGCTTCGTCGATGTCATCTCGACAGATCTAGGAAGTTCCTTGTTTTGTGACATGTTCTCGTAAGCATGGATGAAGCTGTCACGATTTTCCCAAATTGTGGAAACGGATGAACAGATGTCCGTGTTCGCGCGCGACGTTAGCTTCACTTCGAGCTTTTTCTAATTAAACTAACCAAGCACACTTTCCTTTCGATCGTGAAGGCTTGCTTCTTTCGTTTTCCATTGGCCATGTTGTCAACGAGAAATGCAAATGGCGAATGAAGACGAGGTGATCTTAGTTACTGGGGATTATCCCTCCCTAACATTGCTCCAGCCACACCCACATGACTCTCAAGGAATGCCGAATCCAGGAAATATTAAGGTATGGCTCGCCAACGCTAATTTTTTCCGATGACGGAAATTTCAGTTAAGAATGACGGATTAGGGACATGAACGTTGTCGATTTCTTCAGTGGGACCTTCAATGGACTTCGTTNTTAGGGACATGAACGTTGTCGATTTCTTCAGTGGGACCTTCAATGGACTTCGTTATAACCGAGGTTTCGTTATAACCGAGGTTTCGTTATAACCGAGTTCGCTATAACCGAGGTAAAATGTAACGTGCCTCATGGGCTCTACGTCGGGACCTGGCGCTTTCGTTGTTATAACCGAGGTTTTGTTATAACCGAGGTCGTTATAACAGAGTTCGACTGTATTTGAAATTGAGTCGCACATCCCCAGCCCCATGTTGAGTGTTGAATGCAGTTACCTTGGTTTTGAATAATTATTTCCATCCAAACCTAGGTGTAAGATGTTTTGCGAAGCAACCATTTTGGGTTGTTCGTGAAGAAATTTTTTTGCTTTTTCCCCTAGGAACTCCATCTGGTCTGCTAATAATGATAAAGGGACGGAAGTATGTACGATAGCTCCATCTGCCTGAAAATGCGGGTTCACAGGGAGACTCTCCCCCTTTTCTCTCTGCATCCACTCCACTCGAGGATGGATGGATGGATTTCTCACAGGGAGAATCCTATATAATGGATGGCTTAGAGCGGGCAGATGGAAGTCAGATCGAGTGTGTTTGAATAGGATTGGTGAGGAGAGAAAGAGAGGAGAGAAGGTGCACCCTTGCCACAGGTGTCTTCTCTCCCATCCATGGGGTGTAGATTGTCCCTCGACCCTAGGGTGTCCCAAGTCTCTTTTATCCGCCCCCCTCCCTCATCATCAATCTCTGCTCCTCCTTCGTTTCCGTTCTTTTTCTCTTCAAGCATTCGCTCATTTCATTAGCATCTTTTCATAAGTGTTCTGCGTGTTATTCTTTTTAATGTGAAACGGGAGACATCCTTGGATTTCATTGGTAGATTTCTTGGAAACGGTAGAATGTCAGAAGGGAGAGGGATGCGTTGAAAATTGCATGCAAATTCCATGCAGATTGGAGCAAACAAGAGAACAGCGAAGAGGAGAGGAATATCCCCCATTTCATTGCGGAGGCACGCTGCATTATGCAGACCCCTGCATGCGTGGATGCATGTGTACCAAAGGACGAGGGAGAAAAAAATAATGCGTTCTATCAAATTTCGTATCCATGACTTCCCAGTGCAACAGGTTTCATTGTGAAGCAGGAGCATGTAGGATGAAGGGGGGAATCTCTGGAGAACAGGGAAGAACCAAAGAGACTCACAAACCATGATTAAACATTCTGCTCCCCCATTACTATCTCTCTTCCCCTACCCACCTTTTTTTTATCCTGTGGATTTCTTTATGGGATTTGCGCTGGGGTTCCTAGGATTTAAAGAGTTATGTGAAAAAAAAGAACAATGTCGAATCTGGTTTGAAATAGTGAAATGGTAGCATATCTTCACTTGTAATTCGGAACTATGATTGAAAATAAATGAGCTTAAGTTTTTCAGTATTAAAATTGAAAAATAAAAATTGAAACTTCGTTTTTAAAAGTATAAGTCAACATTATTAGCTTCAACCTATAAAATACATAAAAACAATAGGTCATGGAAAGGAAACCAGGCAGACCGAGCCATTTCCGAGTTCCCATATCGCTGGTACTCCACTTTCTAAGATAACCAATATCTGAGGATATATTTTTTATATGTATTTTGTCGGATTTCTTTTTGTGCTGACTAATCCATGTATGGTGTATGCACGTGCCAGTTATCTGGTGTCTGTAGGAGTGGTGGAGAAGATAGCCCAGTGCTTGGGGTCTATCCGAGATCCGATCCCAGAAGAAGATTGTCATTCCCATTCCCATTCCCAAAGCCAAGGAATCTTAGAATTCCTCAACCAAGCCCTCGCCTTCCTCTCCGCCATCGTTGGTTTGTCCTCTGGTCTCCCCCAAACGAGACCATTTTTCCAGAGCTCAGGATTCATGACCAGGTGATTTGACAGGGACGCTGGCGTGCCGGAGCCCTATCCAGAGCCTGGGGAAGAGGCCAGGGGACCCGACTCAGTTATTGGCAACTCTGGAGGTCACGGAATTGGCTGGGACGGTGTCCATGCTGTACGGCATGTTGTTGTACCAGGGTGAGCCACCGTCAAAGGGAAGGACTCCACCTCCACCGTTGGGAGAATCCATTCTCGCCATCATTGGAAGTGTCGTATCCTTCCTCGTCTCCGCTGCTCAGGCCGATACCCTCCTCCTTCAAGTAAGTTTTATCTCATGCCATCTTTTATTTTCTTTGCCCTTTGCGAATGGATGAAGAAAGAGCTGAATTGGTTTAGACGATCCTGGGTAGCGAAGGGATGAGCCTGGAATTCCGTCATATCTCCTCCTACCTGTTGTGGTACTTCACTCACTGGGAAGAAAAGGATCTCCTTCATCAACTCATCTCTCTGATCGGCTACTTCACCGTCCACCATCTGGACAATCAGGTAAGCCAATCAGCAGTTCAGTGCTACAAGATGTGGGAGCGACCGACAATCAGTTCTAGAGGACTTGATTTGCAATCGTTTCTGGATCTCAAGATTGGTGACCTTTTCCGTATGAACCACTTGATTCTGACGATCACATGAGAGTATTTCGCCATTGCTCATGAGCTATTTCTTTTGCGCTTGTAAAGCAAGGATCCTATAACATTTTCCGAACTTGAGGACTCTTTGTCTTACTTTCATGTCATCTCTCACTTGTCTTCGCCATCTTTGTTGAGGCAATTTTAGTTAGTGAGTATCCCGGAAAAATGCGGAGGATGTTGAAAAGGACGCAAAACAGATATGCGTGATTCACACAATTGCTCATTACACACATTGCGCAACGTCTTGCTCCCGAATGCACAAAAAAGGCACAATTACGTACTTCATGAAAGTGGCAAAATCAGTGCCTATTGCGTGCATTCTCCTTGCTTTTTTTCACGCAATGGGAAAGTGGAGTTTCAGGAAAATATTTTTTTTGTCAACCATGAACACTCATTCCACTCTTGTGCTGCCGGTCGTATATGCTTGCCTTTTGCATCTGACCTCATCAAATTGTGGCATGTTCCTGTTAATTTTGAAATTTAAGAGGACTAACGCGCCAAAGGTTTCCTAAGCTGGAGTTCAGGTCACGTTTCCAATCCAAAGTGATTTAAGCATACCCAACAGAAAAAGGGTCATGGTGAAATTAAAGTTAAGTCTAAATAAAATAATTATAAATCTAAATTTAGAGCTATAAGACCGAAGCATGAGACCTCGAGTTTACCTCGAACCTTTCGAGAAAACTAACGTTCATTTAGGAAAAGTCATACTAAAATGGAATTGGTTTAGAAACTTGTCCAAGCCGTACCTGTTTTTCAGTGATAATTTGCGTAGTCAACGCAGGGAATTTCGTGTGAGAGCAAGAACGACAGAACATTTCCATTGAAATATTCTCTAAGTTCAGTGCCGGATTAAGGGGGGGGGGGGGAAGGAGAGAAGACGAAGGGGGTTGTTGCACAGGGTCCCATATTTCCAGGGGGCTCCCAAAGGAAATAAAGAGCGTCTAGTATTTGCGTTAAGTAGCAGATGTTACAAATCGAAATTTGCACCATCAGCGCTCGACTGTGTGACTCTTCCAGGCTACTAGCACCACGAGGAAAATTTATTGGGGGAAGGGGGGGGGAGGAAGGGAAGAATCCGTTTCCTGGGCCTCGCAACTTCTTAATCCGGCCCTGACTAAGTGCGGAATCCTTTTGCATCCCGAAGATGTACCGTACTTTTCGGCTCTCTGTCCAGATTCAAAAGTCTCTTCGTTTTCATAGAGGTGGTTTTCGGGAATAGCACCTGCAAGGTTGTTAAAGAGGCTGATCACCTGCGAACGTGACTCACGATGAAAATTTCTTGACGATCGCTATTGAAATCGCATCGCCATTGTAGGTAGCGCTGGGAACCTATAAAGTAATATATTGCTATGTTGTGACCTGTCAGCATAACCTACCTTTCACGTGATAGTCTTGTGTTTCTTGAACTGTGTGATCTGAAATGTTCAAATCTACTTTGGCTTACTGTGAATGAAATGAACATGACTCATGCTCAAAAATAAGCAGCAATCGAAGCCGTTTGCTTCCATTTTGCGACAAGGTTGCTTATTTAATGCAATAAGAACGGTTGTTTACTTCATGAATTGACTAAAAAAAAAAAAAAAGTTACAAAATGCGCACAGTGAGCAATGCACAGATCACGCGTAACATACAGTATATACAAAAATACTTAGATGAAACTTTCGGAGGCTAAGAAAAAAAGATCTCAAATAAAAATTGGGAAAAATATGCCCTGGAAAAGAGCAGTCTGAGGAAGGGAGGACTTGTCGTGAGCCACGTGAGGTGAGGAAGAAGGAAGTCTGAGAGACGGCGGCACGTGGTGGTGATCGGACGGCGCCGTCCCCGTCTTCTTCGTGACTCCCTTGTATGGCTTTTCCCTGTCGCTTCCTCCTTGTTTACTTCCCCACGTGCCTCACTTACGTCTTCCTAGCGTTCATTCCCTCCCGGACTTGCATGGAAAATTCTCTTCATACCACACGTTCTCCCTCTCTAGTCCTGACCTCCATTATCAAGTTCATTTCGAACTATGCAAAATGAGTGGAGAAAGATGCATAAATCTACTAATAGGCGTAGGACAAACAGGCGAAAACCGCAGAGAATCAGAGGTTCTTTAGGGTGGGATACTAATTAAGAAATGTTTATGCAATTTGAAATAAAAAGGCTATATTCCCTGATCGAATGTAATTTGCTCTGACGAATAGTTATGATAGTTATTATGTACATTTTTTCACGTCTGTTCTGGTTACATAGGAACGTGGGTATGCGGGAAATTCCCCATTATGACTCAGATCGTGAACCTTTTCTTTTTATAATGACGAACTCGTGTACAGGAGCACGCGTCTATGTTCTACGTTCCTGGGGGGGGGGGGGGGGGGGGGGGGAAAGAAGAAGAGAAGAGAGGACACGACCTGGGAACCGGAGGAATGAAAAGAATGCGCCTTTTCACATGGTCATTAGGCCTATGAAACATGGAACGTAGAACATAGACGCGTGCTCCTGTACACGAGTTCGTCATTATAAAAAGAAAAGGTTCACGATCTGAGTCATAATGGGGAATTTCCCGCATACCCACGTTCCTATGTAACCAGAACAGACGTTTGGATCCCTGCAGGTCATGGTGATTGCATTTTGCATTTGCTAAGTCCAATCTACCATTCATTCGAGTTCCGCTCTGCTGCCGAGAACGAGAAAGAACCATCCATTTTCTATTTTTTCCATATTTAGTATATCCCAGAGAGGATTTTTTTTGTTTAGATATTTATAACTTTCCTCGATGAAGAGAAGACACCGT
This sequence comes from Darwinula stevensoni, assembly GCA_905338385.1. NCBI lineage: Eukaryota > Metazoa > Arthropoda > Ostracoda > Podocopida > Darwinulidae > Darwinula > Darwinula stevensoni. The sequence continues at coordinate 6,001 of CAJPEV010002442.1, read as the reverse complement.
GACGATGGGAAACATATGGGTCTCGGCAGGAATGAATTGATGATGAAGAGGACCAGAATGAGGAAATTATGGTGACCCTTAGCGTTCAAAATAATGATATGACGATGTTTCACCGGAAAGGTGATGTTGATGATGCCTGGACCCGTCAAAATACATCGGACATCTGACGTAATCGATTAAAAGGGGATACGTTATCGTCACGCCTAGGTGATGATATACTTTAGGGTACTCGGAGTCAGTACTTGGGGTGCTGGGTGCATTCACGTTTCGCTACGAATCTATCGATACCCCATTTGTTGAAGTTGATCAGTTTGTTTTCCCCCTATTTCCCTCTGCATAATTTGGAGGGTAAGTACTTCGTCGTACCTTTCAGTAATGAATCAACACTTGAGAAAGTACTCAAAGGAACATGCCCAGGGCGAGGCAAGTTCATCGGTACCCTATGTGTCGAAGTCGATGGTAAAGCTTCAGCTCTAGCTTGTCGTGCATGTTCGGTCGCTAGAATATCCCTAACTGCGTTCTCCCAGATCTCCAGATACTCAATAAAAAAAGATGAGACTTCTGCGTGATCTCGCTTCGCTTGAGTGACTAGGATCAGGAATCATTCCCATTCCTAAAATTGGAACTATGCGTGTAAAGCGGAGTGTAGTCACGGTTTTGGAGAGCTAGAAGTGGGAAATTTTTATAATTGCCATTATTTTGCCGCATTCTCCAGACTCCAGTCACCGTGACTTCTACGTTTCCAGTCACGAAGGACGAGCTTCGGGGAGAATGCTGTGACAGGCCAGATGAAGTCAATTCAGCAGCGACCATGGCGTATAAGGGCGGAAGAACGGGCTCTCAGAAGAGCCGAAATAGATCGCGGAGCTCTTGGCCAAGTATCCGATTCAACTTTAACCTTCATCCGGGCAAGGGGAGTCCATTGGACTCCCCAGTGTATATTTCATTGCACTTTCTGGCAGTTTTTTCAATCATTCTTACAAATATGTGTCTTTCATAGACAGTCATTCAGAGTTCTTTTTTAAATTTTGATTTGCCTTTAACAAGATTCTTAACATGTTTGCCCTTGCCCCTTGCCCACTTGTCACAAAAATACCTTGCCCGGATAAGGGTTAAGCAAAAACGCAATCGTGCTACCAAATTGAGTCTTTGAGTACAGCAGATGGGATGATAGAACCTTTATATCACCCCGCGTATATTTCCTGATTTAACGATACCAGACAATGTCTAAATCGGATTAGCACATGTTTGCCCTGCATTTTTACGTAATTGCTGAAATTGAGCCTAATGCCTGAGGTTACATTTTTTCCCACAGTGAGCTAAAACAGTTGATTAAAGAAATTTCGCTTCTGGTCTGAGCCTGTCCAGCGTGTTTTTGATGGCCAGCTTTCTCTCTAGACAAGGAGATCAGGAGAAAGAAAGTGGAGAATCTCAAAAGACATTAGACTAGTCTCTCGTGAATGGATAGTATCTGGCGATGATGATGCCGATGATGCAAGGCACGTGGATAGGAGCAGTCACGAAACATGGCCCTTGTCATGGCAGTATCTCGAACACAACACACGAGGAATTGTGGTTTTTTTTCTTTCTTCTTCGGCTTTCTTCCCTTGTCCTGGAATGGGTGGTCCTGTATAAGAGGAATGGAAGGAGGGAGAAGAGAGGGAGGGAATGGAGGAACACGAGAAGCCCATTCCCTCCCCCTTCTGTCTATACATGACTGTATCTCTCCGTCCTCCTTCGCCCCGATATCGATCGCCAGCGAAGTATAAGTATCCTTTTCTTCCCTCTTCCCTTTCGTGGTGGGTGTGGCACTGGCGCCATATACTCGTATGCGTACCTGGGTGGTCCACTCTCCGATGCTTCATGGCTCTGGCTCTCAGTTAGGAGTCAGGACATGCGGCTCCAGTCGAGTGGGTACTGAAGGAAAGGAAGGAAAGAATGAAAGTAAACCTGGCTTAGATGGTGATTGGTGGTTGTTGCAGTTGTTGGTGCAGAGCGGGCAGCAGCCGAGCGTTTTGCAGCAATTGGCCACGTTACCGTTGGCGTACTTCACGGATTCAGATCTGACTCGGATCCTATTTCCGACTCTCATCGCAGCCTCCTATTCCAATCCCGAGAACACCGCCGTTCTACAACAGGAAATCAACCCGCAGGTGCCTGCCTGCTCCTCTCGCCTCCATGGCTTCCTCTCTTGGTTGGGAATATAAGGAAAAATAATATTTTCCTCCTTCCAGCTGTTGGAGGAGTTCCTGGAATCCCCAGAGGCACAGGGGATCCACTTGATCCAGCTACTCAAATCTGGGATCTCCAAACACTAATGTCTTCAATGCTATGCACGCTCTATTCTCTCTAGTTTTCTCCCCATCGGCTACCTTTTCACAAGTGCCTCACTCGAGTCTGTGATATTTACACCAGAGCCCACTCACCCCCTCTTCAAATAAGTTGGATTCCTTTTGAAATAACTTTGTACTGTCAGGACACTCATGCCTAAACTTAATTAATTTGGAGTAGTCGTGCACTTCTCGCCGCTTGTTCTGCTATACTGGAGAATAAAATATTGCCATATTTTGGATGATTCGTCGATGCGATGAATTTTATTTATATGTGCTGGGATTGTGTGTGGATTGGGGGGGTGGAAGTGGAATAAAGAGCGTGCTGTGATGATGAGAAGACTGAGGGGGAGAGAATGGCCGTCGCGTGTGTCAGGGCATCTCAATCGAGGAAGGGATACTGCCTAGTGGAGATAATGCGATTATGTCTCAGGCCCTGGTCCAGCCATGCATTTCCCTTCTTCAACAGTGGTCGACGATCCAGAACCACCCGGGGGTCGGTCTGAACAACACCAATTACCCTGCGCGATCCGAAGGGTGGAATCGACGTCGACTTTCAGTGATGGGGCGTTGAAGACAGGCGTGTAGGCATATATATTAGATGGAGGAACAGAGAGAGTGGGTATGATTGACCCGGGAATGAAATCTCTCTTTCCTCTCCAGTCTGGATGAGAGCCGCCTCCATTAGCTGATTGAATGAGCCCTGGGTGCCCCAGATCGCATTCATTGATTCACACGAAGAGCAAGGACGACGAAACGAGGTTTGGTTCAGGCGAAAAGGAGATTGGAGTAAAAATCTGGCCGAGCTTTTTTTTCGTGTCTTCTTTCGAGTAAAAAAAAGGAATACACTTCTATTTTGTAATTATGTAGAAATGTGAAAAACTGTGAGTTCCCGCTTTGGGCTCGCGATCCAATGTGCATCATGGTGAAAACGACAGCATGGCGTCTTATCATGGGAACATTTTATGGAATAAATATTTTACTTCTCCAAAATTTACATATTTGGCAACTTCTTTTCCATCCTCGAATGTGTAGGTTTATGACATATAGGCCTTGCATGACTGCATTTGCACGGGAAGGAGATAAAAGAGAACATAAATTGCATGATGGAGATATTTTGGATGGTTCAGATTCTCGCAATCCTATCGGACTTGCATGGATTCATGCCCGAAAAAAAATTTATGAGCACGTACGAAACTTGAATGAATTCCCCATCCGTCTCAACCCTGGGACCAGAGGATCTAATGTGAAGAGCATTACGGACCCACACCTGCCTAGTTTCCTTGAATCCTCCTTCCTAACCCCCATCCCCCAAACACACACACACCCTTTTACTTTCTCAAGAACTGCAAAATATCCGTTGAAGTCTTCAACGTCATTCGCAGACTGACACCTAACATTTTGCACAATTAGCAAATCTCGTAGTAACCTGTTCAAGGCTTCGACAAACGCTTCTGAGGTTGAGGATGAGTGAAGTAGGCCAACTCCTCTTAGGGATAGATCTTTTTTGTGGAAGCATGAGCCACCTACTGCCTCGTCTCTTTCAGCCACGCTGCTCCCTTTTTTTGTTTTGGCCATGAAGGTATCTCGCCACTTAAAGCCAGGCTTACGAAAGCGTAGCAAGAAAAAACTGGGATTAGCGTGAATTCCGTGCCAAAAGCTGACCTTTTATCGATATTAGCACATAGATGGACAGTGGGTGTCGAACGGGGCTGCTGGATCTGCCGTTCCTCCCATCACTGTCGTGCTGCAACACTCTCCGGATCGTCGTCGAAAAATCGCACCCGATCGAGACGAACGAATGGTGGCAGTGGGAATCCAGAATGCGATCGTATTTCGCGCAAGGAGGAGAAGAAGAAAAATTAAGCTCCCCTTAGATATGTAGAGGTTATTGGAGCACCCGGTGGTGCGTGGTACTCCTGACCCCTCGTTTGACTCCCGCTGCACCTCGGAGTTGCCCGGGATTGACCACCCTCCAGGCTCTTCATTTCCCTCCTCTCATCTCTTTTTTTCTCTCTATCCCCCCTCCTTGTCTGTCTGTCTGTGTGTCCGTCTCTCTCTCTCTCACATGAGCCTCGACTGAAATTGAAAGTATGCACGAGATTGCTGCAGCTCCTTGATCTCCAGATTGACGTAGAGGGGAAAGGGGTGGAACCGGATCCTTACCTCGAAGGAGGAGAATATAGGGGCCGCGTACTGTCGTACATGCGGCATGCAAAGCGGGGGGTTTTGACAGGAGTCACGGAAGCATTCGCAGAGTGGCACGGAAGCATGGCATGGCCATGGTATGAGCCATGCCAACCTTATCACTCCATTCATCGTCCGCGGTCCAGATTATCTCCCTCATTATTTCCCCTCCTGCCCTCCAGACGCAGTCAATCATTTCCCGACTGTGTTTTGCACTGCACGGACGGTAATAAAGGGTCCCGTGCCGGATTAGTTAGGGAACTACGAAGAGAATGCGTACGATTCCGTCTCCGATTCGGTCCCAATTTTTTCATCTGGCACGGGAATCGGTAACGGGTGCCGACTTTGAGATGCACCAGGAAGGTGGCATATGTGCGAGCATCAGATAAGGTCTAAGTCTAAACGGATTATCCGGCGGCGGATGGTACTTAGAAAGAGAGAGAGGAGATCGATGAAATGGCACCTTTGAGCGAGAGGAGACAGATTTTCCCTTTTTCCTATCCCCCAAGGGGGGGGGAGGGGGGGAGGAGGAGGAGAGCCATCTGTGTCGGAAGATCCTGCTCTCTGATAACTCCAGGACTTCCCTATTCTACGCCATCTGCCATTCCTCCCGTGCAAAAATGCGCACTCATTGTTTTTTGCGACACGTGCATGGACACCCCCACTTTACCGAACGGCCACTTATGGTAAATACGGGACGGACGAGGAGCGAATCCCTGCGGGGACGAGGAGATCCGGCAGAAAACGGTCGGACGGCCGGAGAAAAAGCTCGTCTGGGGATCGGGGAGGAAAAGCAGCTGTGCTTGCGGGAAAGACGCGAGGGCTCCGGTGCATCGACAGTAGATGACGTTGTGTGTGGCCTCATGAAGGGCCTTCATCCAAAATCAACAAACACCCGGGTCGAAATGCATGCAGCCCACACAGCGCAAAGGCAAACCCAATCCCCTTCAGCCTGTGCGCCTTTTTAACCTCTCGGAAACCGCAGATCGGCCACACATTGCAGACTCGTTTGCTCTCGTGCCCACGTGCTGTTTTTCGCTTTCGGGCCCGGACGCCACCGCGATGCGAACGCGAGAGGAGCTCGTCCGGTCGCGGAAGCCTCCGCGATCGCGCGTTCTCGCGGCGATCGATGGGAGACTCCCCTCGAAGATCGTCCGTGGGCGTCGCGAGATCGACTTTCCCGACTGAGTGTTTTTTATTTCTTCGGTCGGAAGTCCGAGGCAGACCGGAGAAAATGAGAGTCTCTCCGGCAGAGCTCCCATGCGTGGATGCCTCGTGGATCGAGGAAACGCGTCCGGGCGACCGGCCCGTAGTACTCCAAACGAACGCCTCGAAGAGGCCAAAAGAACGTCGCGAATGATCGTTGGCGTTGGGGGGATGGGGGTTAGGAAGGAGGATTCAAGGAAACTAGGCAGGTGTGGGTCCGTAATGCTCTTCACATTAGATCCTCTGGTCCCAGGGTTGAGACGGATGGGGAATTCATT
>CAJPEV010002441.1:0-44587 GCA_905338385.1 Darwinula stevensoni | reverse complement strand
AGGGAATTAAAAGAATGCAATGGTTATCACGGAATAATGCGGGGGGAAACCGAAAGGAGCTGGCTAAAGGAGACGAATCCAGCCCTGCGCAGGGATAGAGCAGGCAAATTGGAAAGGACGGGGGCAAAATTCACCCGGGCAACGCCGGGTACCTCTGCTAGTATGGATATATGAACAACTCGTAGATTGATTTTCAGGTTTCTGTAATAATCCATTTTGATGGAGAGAAAATACGTCGTCACATATCTCTCGAAAAATGTCAATAACTCCAGCCAAAATATCAACCCTGCTAGAATGCATCTCGATTTTAGGGTTTCTCTTGAAGTCATTTTTCTGAGAGGAGCCAATTTTCAAAATGGTAGCTTTCAATATGTAAAGACTTCCTCAAGTTAAACATTTCTGAAAGCATGATTCTCTGAAAAAAAAGTCAAATTGCGTGATAAACATGAAAACATGAATCACATTTGAATATGTACCAGGTGACCTACTAGTATAATACATTTCAGATTTCGGTCATTGCCATTTTTGATGTTGAAAGGAAACGTACTCAATGTGAACGTTATGCGAAACGTCATCGGCATGAATACAAGAAATTATTTTTAAACATTTGATAGTACCCTGCAACTATTCATCCAACATTGTACAAAAAAGACAGCATCGCAGTCCAGACTCTGAACACTTCAAAGGACAGTCATCTTCAGACTGTTTCCTTTTTGTGCTATATCGGGGGCTGGCAGATATTTTCTCATTACAAAAAGGTTCAAGGAAATATGCATTTCCTTTATTTGAATTTATTATCAATTCGCCTGAATCAATCGCCTCTGAAAAAGCATGTCGCATGATCTCCAAATACTCGGAGATCGACTTCCTTCTCTGAAGCGACAGGTTCGTCGGTAAACATCATTTCAATGGCGTCAAGGATCTTGTCGATTATTTTCTTCCGTTCACTCGCGGAAAAGACCGAGGAAATTGTTTTTCTTTTTGGAATGGGATTCTTGGATTTGCCTTGTCTGGATTCGTCTCCTTTAGCCAGCTCCTTTCGGTTTCCCCCCGCATTATTCCGTGATAACCATTGCATTCTTTTAATTCCCTGCATCCAGCCTAAAACTGAATATTTGTAAAAAAAAAAAAATAATAATGATAAAAATATGACAGTAAAAGATAATCCAATGAGGTGTCGTGTTTGGACACATAGAACGAAACAAACTTCATTGATTCATGTTTCATTTATGATTCATTCATTGATTCATGAAAATGCAATTGAATATTCGCCATTCCCCCTTCGAACAAGAGGGAATTAATGAATTTGGGAATTAATGAATTTTAACGAATTGCAAGTCCGAATTGCCCCCCCCCCCAAAAAAAAATAATAATAATGCTAGAAATGAGCTGGGGGGGGGGGGAGCGATTATCCAGATGATCCGTCAGTGGCCGTGGATATATTTACATTGCTGATTCAATTGAGAAATTTCAATTGACCACCCCTGCAGATTCAGGGCGCGAGGAAAACCCTGGGCGTTTTTGCTGAACATCTCGAAGATGTTCAGCAATTTCGTCTTGTCCTGCCAGTTGTCTGGAGATCCACTTTTTTGTTCCTAACTTTCTTTTTCCCACTTGCGAGGGTTAGAACAATGTTCTATTTGCCGCGTATCGGAGATGACAATTTGGTGCATTGCCGAAAAAAAAAAATCATTCCCGAAAAAAAAAATCCTTTAGACTAAGAGAAATCTGGAACATCCGAGGGCGTCCCGGCCCGATTTCTGCCATGATTCCCATTATGAGCCGACTGTGCGGATCACCCACATCAGGGCAACTGTCTCCCAATTGAAAAAGATGTTGCCCTGACATGTTGCCATGGCAATAACTCAATTGCAGCCCCCTGTCAGAATTCATGAGAGAGACGGAAGTGACCATTGCAGTCAAACGAGACGGGGTAGGTTAAAAGAGGTCATGCCCCCAACCCTCGAAAATCCTTTTGGACGCCTGACCTCTGACCCCTGACCCAAGTCAAGCGGTCATCCCTATCACTTCTCGTAACGCAATTTAGCCCTCTCGGCCACCTCTCTCCATCCCGTCCAGATGACCAGGAGAAAAAGTCGCGTTTCCGATCGTCCGGAAATGAAGGGACCGGACCCACCTGGTGAGGGAGCCCGGTGAGGTAGCCCGGTGAGGGAGGTTCTCTCTCCCTCCCTCCGCGTCGGCGGAGAGATCCGAGCCGCCTGCAGATCCCTATATATGAAGTTAAGCTTGTCGCCCGTGTACGATGAGCCTGTCTCTCCAATATTTTTTTCCCCCTGTTCTTCCATGGGATTTGACGATCACGACCCATTTCCCGTGTCATTGAGTGATGCGCTGAGCGTCACCGTGGTAACGGTAAATGACCTCGGCTCATTGAAAAAAGCACTCAGACTCAACCCGATCAAGAGTCTCCCGGTCATTCCGTTTGTTTTCCCCTCTAGTTCCCCCCCCCCCCTGTTTTCCCCTCTAGTTCGATCCGGGCTATCGCCACCCACAAGAGCGCGTCGCCGGCCCTGTTCACTTCTCAGACACGTCTAAAGCCCTCCTTGAACCTCTCGCACTTCATGAACGTTCATGCCTCAGACTTGCATTAACTCAATCGCGTCACGATTCCTACCGCCAGACGAGAGGGACGCGCCGAACCGTAAAAAATATTACTGAGAATGTTTAAAACACTCATAACAATTATTTCCCAACGATTGACGTGGCATTCACGGACGAATTGCATTCCGGCGGAAGAGAGGCCCTCAAATGTGACAACTCCTGACGAAAATTACCGACGAACGCCATGCATCTTGAATCCTGCCGGTCCCTCTCCCCCGGAATTACGGATCGACAGGAGATAACCGCGGAAATTGCGGCCGTCCCTCACGGACCTCCACGAATCGGATAGGGAAAGAAAGGCCCAAGGTCCATCCACGTCCATCTCCGACTCGCACTGACCGTCCCGCGATAGGATCTTAAGCGAGGATCTTAAGCGAGGATCTTAAGCGAGGATCTTAAGCGAGGACCTTAAGCGAGGATCTTAAGCGAGGATCTTAAGCGAGGATCTTAAGCAAGGAGGTTTGCGAGGAGGTCGGCGAGTAAGGCATTCCCTCACGGTTCCGTTTCAGTTTTTTTTTTGTAGGCCTTTTCCTTATCCGACGGACCACGTCGGAAGGGTGACATTCGAAATCCAAGCAAAAATTAATTGACACAATATAGTAATTAGTCAGGACTCTGGGATCCGGCCTTTTTAAAGCATATGCAATTAAGTTAACTTTGCCGTGCGTTACCTTTCAAATTGAACATGTTTCAATAAAAAAAACATTCAACATGAATCAACCGAAAATGAAAATGAGGGCATTGGCGCAGGCAATCGATGAGACACGCGAAAAACGCGACGGGGAGGCTGTTCTCTGCACCTTTCCTGGTCGGACGGGTCTCGAGCATCGAATCCCCGGTCGTGCTCGTGATTTCAACCGGCTTTTGCAGGGAACAAGGAGAGTGGACGGGAGTATGCCACATTTCTTTTTTTTTTCTGCATCCATGCTATTGTCTCATCGGTACAGGGCTTTTGAACGTGCACAGTTGGCGAATTTTAAAAGTGCTCATCTGGACTCACGAAATCTCGCGCATGTGAACTCTATTCACGGAACTAAAAAAAAAGTTCTGAAAAACGCCAAAAATTATCTCGATAATCTTAAATGCCAAGACCTAATCAGCAAACTATGACGTTAGATTAACATGTCATTCGCAGGTAAACGGTTCTCACGGGTAGAGGCGATAAAACGTGACAAGCTCAGGAGGGAAATTACCGAAGAATGCCATGAATTACCCATCGAGCCGGTCTGCCTGTGCCAGGACCGGTGAATTGCCACTCGCCTGCCCAGCAAATTGCAGACCTCCCCCTCAGATCTCCCCCCGAGATCAGAGTGAACTGAAAAGAACGATCGCGTCAGACATCCAGAGGAGACTCAAAGGACCGTCCAAGTCTCCCACCGGAACAACGCAGTCGGCTCTCCCCCCTTGGGTTGCGAGGGAGTCTTCGCGAGGGAGGCTCCTAGAGGCAGACGGGTGTGCCCCCTCCATATTTTCCACCAAGCGATCCAGAGTCGTGGAATCTCTTTCGCCTCCACCCCCTAGGGGCATCGCAGTGAGTCTTTCGAGTGAAGCCCCCCTTAGCCTTCATAATGCACTTCGTCGTTTTTTTTAAGTCCTCGCAAATGTTTGCCAAGTCGGCAATAGACCGGGGGAGAGATTGAGGTATTATCTCCATTTCGAAAATATAGAAAACAATGCTTACAAATAGAATTTGAAGAGGAAGCGCAACAACGCAACTTAGACCGCATCGAGGACAATTTCACTTTCTTAGCGATGGTCCCACGCAACGAAGTTGCAACCGACGGTGCAGCTTTCATGTTTTCCGTCTGCATTACCTGTTCATCCGCCAGCAGGACTTTCCTATAAGAGGAACCCGTTGAGAGCTTTCCTTGCTTGAAATCCCGTGAGGGAGGTCCTTGTTACAATTCAGGCGGCAGATCATTTTTAATTTCATTTTCCCATTTCGGACTAGCGATCGGCGTAGATGAAACGTCTCAAGGCGGAAGTGCTGCGAAAGTCGATTGTGGGAAAAGGCGAGGCTTGCCCTGGCATCAGGTCGTCACTCAAATAAAAACTCAGTCCCCACACCTTCAGCGAGATCGCGTGTAAAGTATTGAAATTGCCACTACAGCTGCTGCAGGCTCGCAACAGGTACAATACCATCCTCAATCTCTCACCACATACCAATAAAAAGGAGGCAGTGCTTCTTTGTAATGGAATTATGGAGAGCGGAAAGCGGCTTGAGACCATCGCCAACGCCGCGCCTCGAGGAGACGCGGGATGCGCCGCCTCAGTCGATGCGCGACAATGTGTTGGATTGGGAGGCTTTGCCAAGAGGATTTTCGTGTGGGAGGAGAAGTCGCCCGTAATGTTTTAAGAATGTTTTTAAGTGTCGTTGTTTTCTACAGCAGTGAAAATACATATGTATTCTTCGTATGTAATGATGTAAGCATGGGAGGCAATTCCTTTACGTTCTGCGTGGAATGAATGAAGGAATCATGTAAGCTTCTTGTTCGACATGTAAGTGAAGAAGGTGAAGAAATTCCCTTCGCCTCCTATCTAATGCTCAGGTCTTGAACAAAGCGGTAAAATCCTTGCATGACGTAATTGTTCAACATGACCAAATGTTTCTCTCTCACTGAAAACTACATGGAATCTACAGAAGCAGACGAGCCCTAGCGACGATGGACACTGCTGCGGTTACTTCGTGGAACGCGGTGAAGGCGGGCGCGGATCCTCAGGTGAAAGAACCGAAAGGTAAAAAATAAAAATAAAAACATCGATTGAGGTTAAAAAAAAAGAAAAATGGATAGAATAAATAACAATTTGAAACATGATGTGTCTCTTCAAAGACCTGAAACACCGGAAAACAGGAATGTACATCAGAGCGATTTTCATCATGGGATGTGCAGCACTCGGTCTGAACGAGGTACTTGATGAATAATGATTATAAATAATTAGTCTCCATTTTTAACCGAGCGATTCCGAGTGACCGATTGAGACCACAGGTGAGGCTCCTGATCGAGGAATACCTGTCCTTCCCGACCGTCACGCACTACATGATGCACGACGTGGACTGGGTCGCGGGGCCGGCGTTCACGGTCTGCCCGCAACCCGCCGTGAAATCGAATTTCAAGTGGAATCCTACGTCGAATCATATGGAATTCGAGGATTTCGAGAAGGCCACGGTTTCATTGAAAGATTTCCTGCTCCACGCTCCCTTCGGGAAGCTGGATTGTAATTATTCCTTGAATTCCTCGAGGGTCGATGGGGAAACCGTGTTTCACCTTCCAAACGGTAAGAGATCGAAAATGTATTTAATGGATATATTTATTACTATGGAGGTTTTTGCCCTTCGAGCACACAAACGTATCTCTATATTAGACATTTATTAAAAATGCCTAGTGATTGTTACGACCTGAATTGCCTTTCGTAGAGGATGGGGACTGGATCGAGAGAACATATTTCAAGAAAAGAAATCAGGCTTCATCGTATTTCAAGTGCTTCACGCTGATCCTGAAGAAGGACTTGGAGACTCAGCCATTCAATTGCTCAGGAGGGACTTTCGTCTTCGACTTCAAGGACCTCGTGGGCTCTAAAGACCCCAAGGTCGGACGAGTCGCTCCCTCTCCTGCGCGTCGAATAACAAGGGCATATTATAATTCAGTGAATTTTTATATTCATGGACACATATATGGATAATATAACATTTGCATGGATGTTGCAGATGAGAGTCTTCGTTCACGACCGACGGGAGAAATTCACCCTGCCTCTTTCCGGACCCGAGAAGTTAAACATTTACAACAACACAGTCACCAGTATCTTCATTCGTCCGCAGATCATAGAGAAAATGAGTAAAAAGGACGATATTTGCTCAGTAAATGAGAGCCACAGCTACTCGAGGGTGAGGGGAGATTAATGAATCTAATCATCGGCGAAAATTGGTTCTCATTATGTTGTGAATGTGTTATTTAGTGCAGAGAGAATTGTTTCTGGAAGGAAGTCCAAAACCGCTCTGGCCTTCCGTGTCTCATTTCCTCTCTCCTGACCAAGGAAGCCGATATGAATAAGTCGGAATGCAAGAACCGTGATGAGGAACAACTGATGATGGGGGAACTGCTGAGGACCCTCGGCGATTGGGCTCCGAAAACCTTCAGGAATTGCAGCTGTCCGAGGAGGTGCAACGTCACGGAGTACCGCATCTCGGGGGATCCGACCGGGGCCTGCGTTCGGGAGGCTGCGCTGCACGCAGGTCCTGGGAGGGCATTGCTCTTCTTCACTTTTCCCTCGAAACAGGTTTGTATTCGGGCACTTTCTGTTTAGGGAGGCTTGCTGACTCTTCGAATGTTAATGTTACGTAGACCTTTCAGATAACATTTTCGGTCTGTCATCCTCATCCCAGTTATCCCAGAGAAGAATAATGTCTGACGCTTTGTAATGGGTGAACCAAAGAAAGGAACATTTTAGAAAATGATAAAACAGGATCGACATACACGATAGAATTGAATGAAGAAATGCATTAAGCTGGCGAAAGTCAAAATGTTTTTTCCTTATTCAACCTTTCATGTCTTGCTGGTTCAAATTACCTGAATGAAATGTACAATTATTGTGAGTTATGATATGGTACTCAACGAATAATGTTCTATGCTGCAAATTTTACTAAGGCATTTTAATCATGCACCGAAGAAAGGGTGAATCTGCAAAATGAATTTTGACTTTTGCTGGCATAATGCATTTTAACATTCAATATTTTCTTGAATGGTTATCCTGTAATATAATTTTCAATTCGAGTACATTATTGGGCATCCCAGTTGAATAGAAAATTGTCAATTTCCACATTGCTGATTTCTCCTGCTAATTGTTATTGATCTCCTACAGGAGGCGTTTGTCTGATCATCCATGGCTTGACTTGCTATTTGTTGTAGTAGAAGTTTTGTCTTGGAGGTATAGTCGTATTTATTGAACCCGATACAGAGTTAAACATGATTTTCCAGTCTAGACCAACCTTTTCAGCGAAATACGTTAATGGTCCTGAATCTCCGAATGCCCCGACAGGTGCCTCATTTCCTCGAGAAAGAACGTGTGACCCTGCTAGATCTTCTATCCAACATCGGAGGGATCGTCGGCGTTTGCCTGGGCATCTCCCTCGTCACCGTCTACGACTTGATGAAGAAGACTTTCCTACGAATTCACTGGAAATTACAAAGGAGAGATCGCGTCGTCATCGCCTGAGACGATGCGTTGCATGAATGCCCGTCTTAGCATGTCGTCATTGCTTTCAGCTTTCGTGTAGCCTTTTACATAGTTTGTCAATGCTTGTAGGCCAATTGTATTAATTATTTCACGTTCTCGAAAAAATTCACACTAACGCTAGTTTCTTCTTGAAAAATGTGGCAACCATCACCATGAGAGAACGGCTAGAAGAACTAGTTGCGAACGACACGTATCATGGCAACACTACTTATATACACTAGGATGTTTCTAAGCATATAATAATTTCCACCATGTAAATTTCAGCCGCGCTGTCATTCTCAGTTTCTCAGCTCTATTTTTTGCACGTGAGAGGATTTTTGAAAGATCACCTATCGGAGTCCAATTCATTAGCTTAGAAAATGTGGGAAACACATATCTCCCTAGGATAGAATTACATTACATTTCCTTCAGCAAGAGGATCCTCGAGGTCTAACTTGTTGGAGCTTGAAATGGAATGAGAACCATGGAAGTTATCAGGGCATGCGAATAATGATATATAGGCGTTGCATATTCATCATCTAATATATATAGACGATGGTGACTGACTGACTGACGCTAATTCTAACCATGTTCTAGAAGGGTTAGAAACCTGAAACTTGGTACACATATACCTTTTGGGATGCAGAGTTCGGAAAAAATCCGACTTTGGAGATATATGCCCTGGGGGTACACATTTTTGGGGGAAACGTTTTTCTTGCATATATTTTGTGACAGATGAAGATGGCATTCAGAGAGTTTACTGGATGTGCTCGGTTCGGTGGTGTAGTGGTACCATATCCTACTGTCAATCGGATGGTCCAGGTTCAATTCTCGGTCGAATTAGCCTTTTATTGGCTTTCTTTGCCTTCCATGTCCTGTTACTCATTCCCCTCCATAACATTATTTTTGCTTGAGTAAAACGGAGAGACATGGATAGATAAAACTTGGCATGGACGTGCCTACCGAAAGGATGATTTCAGGAAAAATCCAAAATTTCAGATCCATGCCCTGGGGCACATTTTGAAGAGCCGACGTATTCAAGTATTTTTTTTTGTCCTGGCGTATTGAGATGGTGTGGAAACATGATACTTGGTACATAACTACCTATTGGGATACTGGAGAAAACATCAGACTTTAGAAGTAATTGTCCTGGGATCACAAATTTCAAAGGGAGATGTTTTCAAATAATTTATTTGTATCAATTAAACTGATGAACATGGAAAGCTGAAACTTTGCATTATTAAGACAACTGAAACAAGGATTTAAATGAGAATGTTAAGTCTTGGTACATCCCCTGGGGGAATTTTTTTGAGGTGCGATGTTTAGAATAAATATTGTCATGGCGAATTGGACAGCAATGGAAAGGTGAAACTTAGCACACGTATTAGTGACATGATATAACTGAGCTGAGGGAGTATTCAGCTTTCATGGTGCATCCCCAACGGACATAGCGTTAGCGTGGGTCGGCTTTCTCAAACATGTTTTTCCACCAGCGAAAAGGGCAACGTATAATATTGAAACATTGTGGGCGTGTAGTTCACTGAGGATGGATTTTGGTGAGAAAAAGATGGTACGTTTCGGTTAAAAGGGCTCATGGCACAAATATTGCAAAAGGCGTATTTTCACGAATTTTCTTGATCCTACGAAACAGATGCAGAAAATATAAACTTTCCTAAAACTTTCCTGTTTAATAGCTGAGTACAGGAAAAATCCTACTTCAGAAATGTCTCCTCAGCGTAATTATTGGTGGGAAGTATTTCAAAATATATTCTCCACCCTTACTAAAAGGGACACAAGAAAATATTTAAAGTTAGGCACATAGAATCACAGAAGTAAAGAGTTTGATAAAAATCAAAACTTCATACCCCATACGTCACGTATTTCAATGCGGACGTACTTAAAATATGTGTTTCCTATTTTGCAAAAATCAATTAATTAATCACCATCCAAGGTAATGGCGCGCCGAAAGCGCGACCATTACCTTGGATCTAATAAATATAGATGATGGTGACTGACTGACGCTAATTAAAACCATGTTCTGGACATGATGGAAGCCATTCTCAGGCTCCCCTTGCCTTTAACAAAACGGAAGGAACGTGAGTAGCTGATAGGTTTTCGATTCCAGAGAAAGTCTAACTTCGAATGCCCAACTTTGGGGGTCCATGCCCTGGGGGCACGTTTTGGGGGGTGGGGGGGGGGGTTGGGGGACTGATTTCGAAGGCCTTGGCCCAACCCATGGATGGATGCTTAGGCTAATACCACTCTCATATATTTTCTTCCTTCATGGAAGCAGGAGAGAAAATAGAAAGGTATATCATTCCACACCTTGGATGAAGTTTGACATAGAAGGCACGTGCCGTGAGGCACGTGCCTTCTATGTCAAACTTCCTTAGCAGGCCTATAGGTAACCCTTGGACGGGTTCCTTGGAAGGGGACGTTCCTTATGAAATGTTGGGACAGTACTCGTTCGAACGAAGGTTAAGGAGGGGCGATCTCATCCAGGCTTTTTATCGGGGAAACTCCTTTAGCCAAAATTGCCCGGGACACCGAGCAATGATATTATGGCCTTTAATTTAATTGAAACCGCGTGCAATATAAAAGTACTTAAGCCGGTGGTTCTATGTCAAACTTCATCCAAGGTGTGGAATGATATACCTTTCTATTTTCTCTCCTGCTTCCATGAAGGAAGAAAATATATGAGTGTGGTAGGTTTTTCCAGTTTGATGACAGCAAGAGAACGAGAGGTACTTTCTGTTGGGGAGCCTTGGTTGACTCTTCGAGTGTTAACTCAAACGTTTACGAAACTAACCTCTCTCTGAATTAACCGTCCTCAAAACCACCGGCTTAAGTACTTTTATATTGCACGCGGTTTCAATTAAATTAAAGGCCATAATATCATTGCTCGGTGTCCCGGGCAATTTTGGCTAAAGGAGTTTCCCCGATAAAAAGTGATTTTCACCTTTAAACTTACTTCAACGAATCACATATCACATTAAAAGGTGTCCTTTGCAGATTAATGCAATCAAATTTATTTACAAGTTAAGGGCTTGAAAAATTCGAGACTGAAAATCCTGAGGGGGCAGTAGCATAACTACATTTCGGGACCAGTCGCTATGCTAAGCAGAGTTTCCAGATGAAATCGCCAGTCTATTCCTGTCGTTGTCGTCGCATCTATCCCAGAGAAGAACATTTGACCATTTGTACGATGACAATATCCATTTTTCATTTCGCCGATTTGTTATTTTCAATGATCATCGTCATGTTCATGGATAAAATACGGATTTACTGCGTGAGGGTTTCTCTATTTATTTCGGTATGTTGTCTTATTTTGTCTGTTTTTGTCATATTTTGTATGATTTGTCATATTTTGTATGATTTTGTCATATTTTGTTATTTTTGTCTCATGTTAGACGTGATTTTCCAATCTAGACCAACCTCTTAAGAGGAACACGCCAATGGTATTGAAACTCCTCCCGCATACTTTGACAGGAGCCTCATTTCCTGGAGAAAGAACGGGTGACCCTGCCAAATCTTCTATCCAACATCAGGGGAATCGTCGGCGTTTGTCTGGGCATCTCCCTCGTCACCGTCTACGACGGTGACGAGGGAGATGCCCATCTACGACGACCTGATGTAGGTCTTCTTACGGATCCACTGTAAATTCCCTCGCAGAGATCGGGTCATCTGCGTCTGAGAAAATGCCTCACATGAATCCTTGTCCAAGCATGTCGTCATTGCTTTCAGCTCTCATGTAGCCTTTTTTGTTTTCATAATTTGTCCATTTCAGTTTTTGAGAGGCTTTTTCATTGAACGTACTTTTCCCTTATTTCCTTCGTGTGACGCTACTCTCGTCGGCGTAAATCTCGAACTTAAAACTCAAACCATGGCATCAAGGTAGATGGCACACAAAAAACAGGGCGGCTTTTGAACACATAAATTAGAAGTTTGACCTTGCCTACTGAATATATTTTAAGAGACACAACATTTTGGATGGTACAACTGTCTAAATGTGTTTGAATGATGATTGGTCCTTTAGGAGTACACTGGACATAGAATTACGTCCCTGAAAGCAAGAAAACAAGAAGTGTAATATTGTCATTGTTCAATGTATTACTCCAATTGTCTTAATTATTTAGTGTGCACGAGAAAATTTGCGCCGGTTTTTATGCAAAAAAAATGTCGCAACCTTCACCAGGCGAGACCTGCTAGAAGATAATCCAATTGCGAACTCCTCGTTTTATGGCATTGCTACTTAAATGCACAAAGATGTTTCTAACCACATAATAACAAAATCCACCATGAAAATTCCAGCTTCACAGTCTTTCTTGGTATCGCATCACAGTTGATTTGCATGCAAGTGGAGGGAGAGAAATGAATAGCATTTCCTCTACCGATGGGTTCCTCGAGGCTAAAACGGGTCGAACTTGAAATGAAAAACAGGACCATGGAAATCATCAGGGCATGCGAATTATTATATATAGGTGTTTCATATTTACCATGATACAAATAATGATCATTATCTCTGATCATATGTATGAGAGATGCTCTCAGTTATTTATTTTTGGTCTAAAATGTGTTTCTCCAATGACAGCGCACAGTTTTTTTTGCTCTAAGGATTACTTCTTGCGAAGAAATAAATATTCCGCCATTTGACCTCGCACAGTTGCACAGCTGGATGGACTCATTTTAACCTCATATGTTCAAATGCACTATGGGACCTCTTTAAACCAAAAGCGTTGATCGTTACATGTAGCATTAGCAGATGTATCGGAAACTGTGTTTTTTCTTTTATTCTCCTGAGTATTCTTTTATTAAGCTTGCTTCTCTGGAAGTCCCCAGTTCAGCGGTCCGGAGATCACAGCGAGAAATTCCGAGCAAAATTTAAGATAAAAAAAAAAAAACAGTCGGAGATTTCCCGGAGAATTCTCTATTCATGGGTCGTGTTTTTTTTCCTCTTTACAAGGCAAAGCAACCATTCAGTGTCGCTACGATCGATCACTTCGCCTTTGAATAAAAATTCATCTGAAGAAAGATCTGGCACTTCTGAGATCTGTGGAAAAGCTTGCTCACATGTGGATTGCTGTTCGGGTGGATTTTCTCCCTGTTTTCGTGGCTGCACTTGCAGCGGGGACCAGACGGAGGATGCGGAGTTTGGATTGGTTGGTATTCACAGGTAAGTATTCGCGAGGAGGCTCGGGGGCTTGGGCCTTGCGTGCGGTGGAAGTGCCAGGTGAGATGCCTGGCAGGAGCCAGCGGGTCGAAGCCGGCGAAACCCCATTTCACGCTTGAATCCCGGACCCCCGTCGAGCTCTCGTAGTGCTCGCGTCCCCATGCGGGTGTTCCTTTCGCTTTTCTCTGTTTAAGGCGGTGAAGGGGTCGGGCTTGGCTTCATGAGTTTCATTTCTGGAAATTGATTTATTGCACTTTATAGACACTGGGGCTGGAGAAAACCAGTAACTACACCATTTTTGTTGACATCTGGTTGCCATGGTAACTGCATAACTTCCTTAAATATGCAAAAACCTGTGGGTTGCAGCAGTAGCTTTATTTTTCAACTAAATAGAGCCAAGTTTGATGCATTTTGTAAGATAATCGATTAGGAGAAAACGGAGGGCGGGAGGTAGAGGACCTTCCTTCTCAGGTGTTCAAACGCAACGTGCACGGTTTCGATGGGAAAAAGCAAATTTTTTTAGCTGATCATCATTACCAGCGCAATACTTTTCTTAGGCTAGGAAATCAAGGGTCCTGGCTTGTCTTCCTCTTTCCTCAGCAAGGAAACACCAGTGAAATACACACACCAAATGTATTTGAGATTTTACACCACTGCAACAGATCCATGTGAAAGACACAGACAGGGAGCTTGCAGCGGGCACTGACAGTGAGTGGGAGACAGAGGCTTCTAGGTGAAGGACAAAGAAAAGGTGTGGAGACAGCGTTGTTGCTTGTCTTTTACATCCACGCAGGCAGGCGCACGCACGTCAGGCGGAAGCGAAGTGGCGGTGCAGCACAGTGGCCCACCCTAAAGACGCTGGAGGACCATTAATATCGATAGTCCAAAGTTCATGTGTGTGTGTCTAATGTGGGTGAGCAATATGTAGCAGTTCAATGTTCATGAGTGTGTGTGAAGATCGAACGTCACTCTTCTATTGTCTGAGTTTACAGGAGCAGTATTGTGTGTGTGCATGTCCTCCACACCCCAGGCAGGCTTGACACGTTCCATAGCTACAGTCTCTGAAGCGCCAACTACCATCATGCTTTTTGACAGGAAAGAATGGTGAGGCATACTCTGAAGAGGATCTCACCATGCGGCCAAGACGAATCTCGTCGGCAATCTCTTTCATAGCTGCTTGCGCTTTGCCAGGACTGAGACGGTAGGCTCGTGCAGGCTTTGGAACCCCCGTAGTTTTGATGCTGAAACTGATAGTTGGTGTTGGACGAGGCGCGGTAACATCAAACACCACTGAGCTTTTGGCCAGCACACTGGAGATCAAATCGTCAGGTGCTTTGATTGCGCGGATATGTTGCACGACATTTTTACTTTCAGCTACTTTGACGGAGAGATGGGTTTCTGAATCAACAAGACATCTGCGCGAGACATCGATGAGCAGTGGATTGCGTTTGAAGAAATCGGCTCCTAGGATCGGTTCTCGGACATCACGTTGACACTTAAGTTGGAGCTTTGACGCTGCTTCGACTCCTTTACACTGTCAGCAACATTATGGCGGTATTTGAAACTAAAACCAGAGTAAACGTCGGCAATTGAGCTGACTTCTCCCTCGCCGATTGGATTTAAATGCAGGAGGCAACAAAGAAACGTCAGCTCCTGTGTCGATTAGCAACCGAATTGGGCGGCTGAAAATCGTAGCTGCGACGGCAAATGATGACCTGCGGCAGTGAGAGGCCGTCGATTCACTCACTGCTGCTTGGCGTTTTTTGAATCATTTGACTTCCAGCTACATGGCGATGTACATTTCATCGCCTTTTCACGGAAGCGCCAGTGGTAATAGCACCATTTGCCTTCAGGTTTGAAGCGGCCACGAGAGTTGGAGCGTGAGCGCTGGCGACCGTGGTATGTGTTATTGTTGTCAAGAAGTTTCTCCATCATTGACTCAAGCCGTGACATGCGAGCCTCGAAATTCGTTGACGAAGACGATGAACTTCCGCCCTCGTTAATGCGGTTGATGGATGAAGACGTAGGCAGATGCTCGTAAACTCGATCAGCCAGGTCTGCCAGCTCGCTGGGTTGCATTTTGTCACTGTTGGCAGCGACGATAGATCGAACTGTGACCGGCAGCTTCTGAAGAAATACCTGCATTTAGACGTAGGCAGATGCTCGTAAACTCGATCAGCCAGGTCTGCCAGCTCGCTGGGTTGAATTTTGTCACTGTTGGCAGCGACGATAGATCGAATTGTGACTGGCAGCTTCTGAAGAAATACCTGCATTAGAAGTTGCTCGTTGGCTTGCATTCCATCGAGCTGCTGTTCAAGTGCATGCAGTATTTGGGACGGCATTACATCACCTGTTTCGGTAGCGTCAAGAGCTTTCTTAATGCGCTGTGCTGCTGATTCTGACATGCGCCAATCAGCGTTTCTTTCAACTTGGTGTAGGGATTTGCCTGTGGCTTCAAAATCAAATCGCGGACCTCAGATCATTGCAGACCACCTCCGATGACATCCCAGGCTGGTTGCACGTTGCACGACAGAGGGCATTGGTTTGCGGTGGAAGCATCGTTGCAGACCAATGATCATCAGCGAGACCGCGGTTGGATCCGTCTTCAAGGGTTTGTGCAAGGCAAAATGCAAAAATACCAAGCACCGGGGCCCACGTTTGAGCGGGCTTATAGCTCAGGGTAAATGCATGAAACCCCTGAGTAGTCGCTATCGTCTTCTTGGCTTTGCTGCAATAGATCCACAGCGACAGGATAGACGTTGCTCCAGCGGTTAAGTCCAAAAGACCCAAAAAAAAATTTACGCAGGGGTCCGGGGCCTGTGACGATTTGAAGAGTGTAGGGTGTATGCTTGATGATGAAGAGCCGATGATCAGATGCAGTTTTAACAGGGGAGGAACCGTATCCCCGAGCACCAGGCTATAATACGGTGAGTACTCCTCGAACCGCTTGGAGAGTGATGGAATCCGTAGCTGCGGGCTTACTTCCCTCGACAAGGGCGACGGCGGATGAAGAGGGTGTTGTCTGGCCTTCGGGCGCTGGTCTCTAGCATTGATGTGCGGTGAACAAATCGGCGCATTGGGATCCCACTTCTGACACCATTGTCTTCCTCTTTCCTCAGCAAGGAAACACCAGTGAAATACACACACCAAATGTATTTGAGATTTTACACCACTGCAACAGATCCACGTGAAAGACAGAGACAGGGAGCTTGCAGGCTTCTAGGAGGATTCTAGGTGAAGGACAAAACAAAAGGGGTGGAGACAGCGTTGTTGCTTGTCTTTTACATCCATGCAGGCAGGCGCACGCACGGCAGGCGGCAGCGAAGTGGCGGTGCAGCACATGACTGGAGAAAGACAGTCGAATTTTTTGTGTTTAAAGATTCGTCCTTACTCGCATTGCTTATCCCTCCAAACACTTCCCGAATTCTTTGCATCGTGAAAATTTCCTGGAACCCACTCGAAGAGATGGGTCCACCACGAACTCTGTTCTCCGATCGATTCCTTCACTCGAACGCTTCGCTTCCATCATTCACGAGACGCACATACAGGCGAACGCTGGCTTCTAGAGGGAGGCACCGAAGGGGAATTGCAAACACTGCAGCAGCGTTGCAAGAACAGTGCAAACAGAGAAAGGGCAAGCGTTGGACGTCGCGTTGGACGTCGACTTCCCACTCGAGAAAAGGGCACGCCCATATTCATGCGAGAGGGAAAGTTGTTGAGCATATAACGTTGAGCATTGTTGAGCATGTATGCACTCTGCGAGAAGCTCTGCAAGAAAGAAGACAGGAGCGTGGATTCCGCGTGGGTGAGACTCCTGTAAAGTTACGGCTGGTATTTCAAGTTGCCTTTTTCAAGTTGCCTTTTTCAAGTTGCCTTTTTCAAGTTGCCTTTTTCAAGTTGCCTTTTTCAAGTTGCCTTTTTCAAGTTGCCTTTTTCAAGTTGCCTTTTTCAAGTTGCCTTTTTCAAGTGTTCTTTCCTCTTCATCATTCCAAGATATGCCATTTCCTTCATTGTCAACGAGCATGAAAATGATATGAGAATGCACATATGATTTTAATGGTTAGGTGCTAATTCAAGCTTTCACTGGCATGAAACAGAATAATTCCTCAGAAGGCGGTTCAACCTGCGTAGCAATACCACATTCGCGTTTCTTTGCTAGTTTCCTTCAGCAGAATTGTAAATGACATTCCAGTAAATGAGGCTCATTTACTTATACAATGTTAATCAAACGGTGATTCGACGTTACGTGCTTGAAATCGTTTGCTGGGACGGTTCTATTATTTTTTTGCTTTGTTGCGATGAATCGCGACGCGTCCTTGTTCGGTCACATGACCTTTATTGTGTCGATTACGCGATCCACGATCCTATAACGGTAATGTGGGAATTATATTTGTCACTATTTATTTTCATTTCAAGGCTTCGTGAGAATCAAGTTTGGAAATTACTTTTTGGGTCTGTATATTTCTTGCTGTCTGGAAGGAAAATTTAAGTAGGAGAAATTCTCTAAGTTTCGAAAAATGGAGTCCTTTCGTCTGCGAAGAATTCAACAAGAAATAGTTTTCGGTTAGATTAATTATTTGACTCAGGGATTCATTTATTTTCCCCCGGAAACTGACTTGTTTTTCCCCTTTTGCTCTGATTAAGCATGTCATTTAAATATGTATTTTTTCTTACCACCGAAACCGTCTAAGGTGTAAGGATCTCGGCATTGCAGTTGAGAGGAAGGATGGGGTCGATGCAGTCGGCGGAGCGACTGCAACTAGAACCGTTCATGCGACTGCATCAGTTGCAGTCGCATGAACATTTGCAGTCGCCTGCGTCCCAGTCCCAGTTGTACTGAGGTCGGCCGCGAGGTACTATTCGTTTTGGGTTGGCCCGATTATTAGGGCCGACGAGAAGCAGTCAAACTAAAATGATAAGTCTATCCGTATAGTCAATCCGGTTCAACCTAGACAAACGTTTAATCCTCGAAGGAGTCGCAACGTTCTCTGAGGGGGGGCCATCACGCATGAATGATTTTAGAAATGTTGATAAGATGTCTGACGAGTGCCAGGAACGCCTTGGCCCGCCACTGCTGGCCTCGAGCCCCTCTTCCACGATTCCACAGGCTGATGACAGCATAACATTGATGAACTATCATTGCATGAATCATCCAATGAATTGAAATGAAGGAGTTCAGAAGAGGGGTCGGACCCACAGGTATTTCTCGTCGACGCTGATTGATCGAAACGCATCATTTCCATCGACTGTTTTTCTTCACGCATTGCATCTTGTAGCAAAACTGCATCAATTTGATTTTCGAAACGTCTCGCACTAAAAGTGTTCCCTGAGGACATGTGCCTTACGTATAGGATTTTCATTGAAATCCCATATGTAAATTAAATCCCAAAAACAACTTCCGATCTAAATGTAGTTTCTCATGGCAGCCCCATCTCGGTAAAATAAATTAATTTACCTGGAATACCTCCCTCTTTGGGGATGTGCCCCAGAAACCGTACCACGAATATATATTTCCGTGAATTAACAAACGAAGAACTATTATTGTGCCAACTTTAAGCATTTTATTACATGTATATGAATTTCAGAATTAGCTTTAATCATTTGCGAAATGAGTCACGATCGTCTATAATTGTAGACTACAAGATTGGTACTTTCCGTCGACGATCATTTCAATGGGCACCATGAAAAATGCAACTGCGCAAATTTAGTGAAGTGCATATTTCAAATATTGACATTTTATTTTTTGGACCCGGAACGGAAAATAAGTTCGCCATTTTCCTGCCGTCGTTCCAGTCGCCTGCCCCAAATTATTACTTTTTTAATCCGTGAAATAATCGGCTCATTCGTCACGAGAGGAAGAGAGAAAATTCCCCTTCGTGATTGGAAAAAGGGAGGAAAAAAGGCGGCGAGGGGAGTAAAGGGCCCCCATCTCGTCAACATAGAGATGTCACGTGAGGAAAACGTATTCATGAAATGCCGTCCAAAGGCGCAACCCAATGGAAATCTAGAATTTCATGAATGCCCCGCTTCATTTCATGGCACCCATATGAAATGTAACACTTTCCAAAATGTAGATACAATTAGAGCACGGGGAAAATTTGCCGGGAGTTCTGGGAGCATTGGAGCCATTCGCGCAACTGGGAGGTGCAACCTCCAGCCTCGCTAACGGAGATGCCTCCAGGATTCGGAATGCATGTAGGATGCATGCTTCACGCGGCCGACATGAAAAGGTCAGGTTCCCGTCGCCGACGAAAACGAGTAGATTTTTAAATAAAGCCTCCGCCTCCGCCTGCATCCCCCGAGTCCCGAACCGCACAGTGAAGATCGGTGCGCGCGATTGCACGAGTCCCTTCTGAAGGAAGCGATTTTTATTTGAGGTTTTCCGCCATGTTCCAGGCCACAGCCATCGGGCCCATCCCCGAGATCCGGGAGAACGGGAGCGCGGTGTTCGTCTCTCGACGCAACTCTCGGTACTCCTCCGGTACGATACTTTCCCCTCATACTCCTCGTCAGGGGCGATCGCGTTCGGGTCCGAAAAATATGGATCATAACGGATGAGCACGTTGAGACATCAGATGTGCATTTGTGAACGATGCCATCTGAGGTAAACCCATTTTGCGTCCACAATCCCGACTTGAAATGAAAAGGGATGTCTCAAATGTAAAAACAATGTTTACACGATTTAGCCCGTTGCCACCCCTGAAGTCGCTACTTCCCCCTCCAGTTTTCCTTTTTTATCCCTGCATAATTATTCCCAGACGTAGGTAAAGGAAAACTGCATATTAAAAGCAATGCCCGGCTTTGGCTCAGTAATTACTGTTTTGTCACCTGCATCAACCCTCGGTAGTTTGGTGCGTCAAAATGAAGAAAACTTTTTCTCCCAAACGACGATTGTCTCCATTTTCGACTTCAACGTGTATCGCAGCTATTCTTCGGATTCAACGTTTCTA
Organism: Darwinula stevensoni; assembly: GCA_905338385.1. NCBI lineage: Eukaryota > Metazoa > Arthropoda > Ostracoda > Podocopida > Darwinulidae > Darwinula > Darwinula stevensoni. The sequence continues at coordinate 24,634 of CAJPEV010002441.1, read as the reverse complement.
TCCTGTTCGTTGGGATTCCTCAGGAGTCGCCTTGTTTATTATTCACTGACATTGAACCGACTCGTGATGCAACGAACAAAACGAATATATTATTCTCCGATTTTTTTTGCTCAGTTTCCTTACCAGATTGTAAAGTTTTGTCTATGACAAAGAATATCAAATTAAGCGATTTCTCGAAGTCATTTTTTCGTCCTAAGGAAAAATAAACAAATTGCTCCACAGCACAAAGTGTTAGTTTGCAGCAAACATCATATGCACTTCTCTGGAAACTCTCCCATCGCGTGAAAACGCATCAAAAAGCGCATCAAAAAACGCATCAAAAAACGCAGCAAGGGTCAGGGCGAGTTAGGAAGCCTCCAGGCTTACCGAAGCCTTCCGTCGTCTCTTCCGATTTTTCAGAGATCCGAATTCCTTTCAAATTCTTGCAGCTGCTCGGCGGGCCAGTGCTGCACAATGACAAGCCAGGAATGCATGTTTCACTCTTCTTCGCCTGTAGGGTGGACGATTTTGCCAATTTGGCTTTTAACGCCAATGGGACATGGTCATGGATCGTTTAATTGACGTTCTCTATGCGTTTTGTGGAAGTACTGCACATTTGAAGCGATGAGCTCGATGGGTTTTCACTTAATCCACAAATTCACAAAATCGTTGACAGCATGGGTACAGCAAGTTCTTCCGCAAAAAAATTAATGCAACTTGAAAATAGTTATAACTGAAATGGTCGTTTACATTATTTGCAGCTTTTAATTAAACCCACTTTCACCGTGCTGCAGGTGAAAAAAAAATTATTTCAGGACTTTGCATCAATTGATGATGATCTTCCAACGAAGGAAATGAGAAAAGACAATTCTCAATTGGCAATTGGTAATTCCCTTCTCTCGAAAAGAAAATGTTGGGATACGACGGCACAAGAGTTATTCCAGGAGGCCTTTTTTTTTCTATTTTGGCCTTCTATTTTTGGCCTTCTATTTTTGGCCTTCACTGGCCCCAGTGATGGCAATCCGCACCGAGCAGTGCGTTGGGTCGCCGTGCTCTGGAGCTGGAGAAGCGGCAGTTGCCTGGGCCCATTCTTGTCGCGGTTCGAGGTAGTCAAGCGGCCTGTCCACTTTGGGCGTCATGCAAGGAAAGAACATATTTCTATTCGGTAGACAGTTAATACGAATCTCACCAGAATGTGAATATGGGATGTGTAAATAAGTACCTCCATATTCATATGAAAATGATTTTACATTCTTCGTCATATCATTAAGGCCAATTTCATGCAAATGTTAGAAAACGTCCACGCAATTCTCACGTTTTCTTAAAGTTGCCTCCAAATCGTCCTGTTTGGAAATAACGTCCCAGTGAGAGACACCATTTCCTTTCTAGCCGAAACGGTACGGGAATAATCGGTCGAATACGCCATTTTCAGAATCGCTTAGCAGGCAAAACGTGGTATGGTCATGGTTGACCAATACAGAAATCTGTTTTCATTATTTGACACTAATCCATTTTGCCGCTCGGAGAAAGCTTTCTCACAAGCGAATGTGATACGTAGCACTGAGATTTACGCGGAAAATATTTAATCTTCATAATTTTCCTGCTATTATGCATGAATAACACTAGCTACCAAAGCAGTTTTTTTTTAAATTACAATTATGAATTATTTTGGGAAACCCCTGCAGGAACTATATACCCGGATCCAATGGCCAGTATCCTCCTGGAGGACTATTCCAAGGTCCCTCGCCCCTCCTGCCCCTGCCCTCCAAGCCGCCACGGGATCGCGAAGACGATCCAGAAGAAGGTCCCCATCACGAAGTGGCTCCCCCGATACAACCTAACCTGCCTGGTGTCCGACCTCATCGCCGGCTTGACCGTCGGGCTCACCATCCTCCCGCAGGGCCTCGCCTACGCGGCCATCGCGAACCTCCCCGTCCAGGTGAGGCCTCGACCGTGTTTTTCCTCAGCATCGTCCGTGCTTCTGATGTGATTTCAGGACGTGAAAAAAGCCTATGGCTCACCACTCTACAGGATATAACCCAAGCTGCAAGTAAAAAAATCAAAACCAAATTGAGCACTCTCCTCGAGCACAAGGGAATATAGCTCTTCCTCGCTCATTGCCCAAAACTCCTCATGGAGTTCTTAGTTCTATTGATGTAAGGTATGATACATGAAGATTCATGTAGGAGTTTTGATGGGGCAATCGAAGAAAGATGGAAGGGATAATCAGTTCACTGTCTCTCTTTTGCTGTTAGATTTGAGAAAGGGGTAAAATATTTAGTGTATTGCAGTAGGATATTATCCTCCACACTATTCGGGACTGACTACACAACCCGTTCAGATATTATGCTGCCGAAAAATATTATTGGTGAAACTAGTCCAAGCGGAATAATTTCATGAATTTTCTTCAATGTTGCGTGAATTTTAAAGAAACCGAACTCTTGCAAAAAAAAATCTTGAAGCCACCCTTGTAAGAAAAATGATTGACCCAATGACCGAGCGAATAGTTACGAGGAGAGAGGACGAGGAAACTGAGCGTGATGAGAGGCGATAAGAGCGACAAACGCAGTTCATCGTGTCTCTGCACATCATGAGACGCTCGCAGGGAAAAGTCTCCGAAAAGAGATATGGCCAGAAGGCAATGAAAATAGGGGGGATGGGAGGGGCAAAGCCAAACGTATTTTAAGGTCAGGTAAATAGCCGTGGCAGAAATTCGGAGCTCAGTTCATCTTTATCCATACGTTGCTGGGAACATTATCTCAACTCTGTCATAGTTTAAATAAAATGAAGTACTTCAAGGCGAAAATGTATAGTATATCCCACGACGCTGCAATCATTGCTGTCCTTGCGAAAATTGCTTGTATTGCACATACCTGGCCAGCTTAGGTCTGGTACAGACGACAGAAAGAACTGACAGGGAGAGCCCCGCGTGAGGACGTGCTTGGCCACTGAGTTTGATGGGGGAAAAACTATCCCATCAGATCGGACTGCGAACCCCTTGAAGTCTCTTTTTGAAGCCATGACCTGGCCAATCCCATGTTCCGATTTCTTAAGACGTCACAGGTCTGGATCATTTCAGTTTGGCAAGTCGGCTCATGACTTCTAGGCAGGAAGTAATCGCTGAGTCAGTGTTTGTCATTTTCCACTGTTATCGGCATTTGTTGCACTCGGTCCTTCTCTTCATTGTATTATCATTTTCCAGGCGACTTCGGTTGCATATGACGCAATTTCACCTCAAAAGACGCCAGGCATTTCCTGAAAAACAGGGCCATGGTGTCATTTTCATTGCAAGAAATGAAGATAATGGCAGACAGTGCACTCCTTTCTATTCAGAAGTAGCCTGGAATGTCTCCATTGCTTCGAATGTTCCAGCAGGAAAATCACTCATGAAACCAAGTTGTAGGTTTTACTCTAAATTTGAATGTCACTGGCTTCTCTTGGAGTGTCGCCGCTTTTAGTGTTCTGGCATCTGTGTTTTCCAAATGGAATGCATGCCTCAATTTTGCCGTTTTCTCCAACTAAGCCTGAAGATGCAATAGCTCGTGCAAATTCCTTAAGTATATTTGATACCTTCAATGCCTGTCGCGAATTCGAGCAGCAGCGGGCTGTACCGTAAACAGTACCGAATACAAAAAAAATGAAGAAATGGAATGGCCATGTCTGCAATGTCAATTAAAAATTTTTTCCCGTTGCAGTACGGCCTGTACTCCGCGTTCATGGGATGCTTCGTTTACCTCTTCGTGGGGAGCGTGAAGGATGTCACGGTCGGGCCCACAGCGGTCGTGAACGTCGTGCTCGGCCAGTTCGTCAACGTTGAGACGTTCGGGGACGACTTCGTCAAGTACGCCGTCCTCCTCTGCTTCCTCACGGGAGTCGTCGAAGTCCTGCTCGGAATCACCAGACTAGGTAAATGGCTTTTTTCCATGATTTTTTCATGTCCTCCCCTCAATTCAGCCATGCACTAATTATCATTAATATCACCGGAATGTGAAGTAATAATTGTATGCGTTGAATGGGAAAATGAGGGAAGGCATTGAGTAGGAGTCCTGAACGTGATTTCCTTCATTAATTCAAGTTATTGGATCGCGTCAATGCCAATGTAATGAAAGTGAAAATGCCGAGTCTCCTATCACGGGATGCCACTTAGACCACAGTATGGTCTCCCCTAATGACCCAATAATACGCTAGAGAATGGAAACTCGTTGATTATTGCAACCTGTGGTCATAACAGTCAGAACGAAGGTGTGCTTTCTACAAAAGTCAAAATTATGGGACATTGCTCGGATGTAAATAATTGATCCCATTTCATAATCCAACTGCTCAATCCAAGTTGCTTCGATATCGATTTTTGCATGCGCATGAAGGATATGTACAGCCAATATCATTCGCCAATGTGAGATTAGAACTTGCTGGAAACTTCATACCGGTGACTCCCAGCTGGTCAGGTCAATCAGAGAATACAATCACGCGCCATGCAAATAATAATTTCTCAGACAATAGCCAATTGTTCACTTTTTTGCACGACAGCCGATCGTCAGTTCATCGAAAATCTCCGCCATCGCCGCGATGTTCGATGGCGGAGATTTTCATTAAGCAAAGAAGGCCCAGAAAAAGAAAGCGAAATTATTTTCTTGGAGGAAAGAAAAAAGTGAAATGCGAGTGATGCAACTTTCCCCCTGTCACCGATGCATCCGCGACGCATCATCATGCGAGCCCCCGAAAATGGACATACTGAGTGCAAGCCTCCCTACAAGGAGCGTCCGCGTCCGAGATAAAGGGCATGAGTTGCATCCGTCAGAGGGGAAATATGCTGCGATGTGCTGATGCAGAATGGCCGTGATCTCGAAAGAGAGGACGACAGGCTGCCTTAACTTAGAATTTTCCCTTTTTTATTGTCCGGCTGAGCATCGCCTGCAATCGTCTTTAAATTGAGCTATTGAGCCATTTGTGTCGTTGAGCCATTGAGCCATTTGAGCCATTTGAGCCATTGAGCCATTGAGTCATTTTATGTTAGTTTTGCGGGGACCTATTGGAAAGTGGCTGAAATTGGGACCACTTTTGCACTTTGCCTCTTCGCAGCTGCGAAAGAAACCCATGTGAATTATTTTAATTTTCCTGATAAGATGTTGCCATTCAAATTTCTCAGGAACAACAAAAGCCGATTAGCTGAGACTGAAGGGAGTCGGTATCAAATATGCATCGAGGCCATACGGACTGAACCAGGCATCGCTCTGACCAACCACCGATGAAAATTCCCAGCGATTGCATGCATTCCGCACACAAAAAAAAATCTTCTCCCATGGGTTCCTCTGTTAACGAGATATAACCCTTCTACGCTTGGAGGAAACAGAGAGAAAAAGCCACAGGGACGGGAAAATTTCCAACTGTTCGTGAAACAGAGGCGAGCAATGGCCTCGATCGAAGCTCTTTAAAGCATATAGAAGTCGGTTCGTACATCTTCATAGTTCGAGTCAGATTTGCGTGTCATTATGATTCACGTGTGAATTGCGAATTTAGTCGATATATATATATTTTTTTTTTTTTGCCTCAAACATTTTATTGGTTTCACTTCATGTCTGCCATACGGGGGACAAGTCAACTCAGATTTGATGCCTCGTTTTTGGCCATCGTTTTGGTTAAGCAGGTTTCGATGCGGCCAAGCGCTTAGGGCATCAACTGTATTTCCATTAAATGGTGACCTTAACTTGTGTTCGACCCCGCATTATTTGTTGTGTTCTTTTAGAAAACATTTTTCGTTTTCCATTTTTCAAAGCGAGCATGTTCTAAAAATTCGCTTTTTTTTGAAGCGGATGAATATTGTTGCGTGCCAAATAACTATGAAATTAATTTAATGAAATCTTCGCTGCGTTAAGTCCCCGGTCGCCCTGTGCGCGAATCCTCTTCAGCGGATTCTCTGAAACACGCATAGGGTAAGCACCCCGGTGTCTGGCCGGTCTCCTTGTTGGCCACTAAGGCTTAAATCCAGCTTAATGAGTTCATGTGGTCGTTGGCAAGAGTTCTATAGACATCTTCCCGTATGAGGACCTATAATCAGTGTTTCCCGGGTTGCGCACAGGGTGTCCACTTCCTATAGGAGTCATTTCAACTTGCCCAAAAACTGGGGCTTCAGTGGCCAAAAACCGGGGCTTCAGTGGCCAAAAACCCTACCACTCAAATGTTCTTGGAGCTGCTTCACCAAACCTCATAGGTTGTTGCTGATTCCCCTAGTCGCAAAAAAAATGTTGCATTCGCTGCTTGTGCAAGTCTGACATCGCGAAATGCGCCACTCCCCAGTCAATTGCCTGTGGTCTGCTGCCCACAACGCTGCTACATTGGGGATGACGCAATGCCTGTCGAGGGACGACAGGCGTGGGTTTGGATATTGCGTTTCGCGCTTTCCAGGCATTCGCGTTTCGGCACTAAATAAAGTTTCGGCACTTTTTATTATTATCGGCCTTGTATAACAGAAGACAGCAATGAAAAAGCAGTTATTGAGGTCTACATATATGGAAAATTCCTGCTTTAGAGATATGACTCAGGGAGGCTTTGCGAACCATTTGCGAAATATTCCATCTAAAAGAATATTGTCTTGGATGGAATATTTCGCAATTTTTTTCTCCCGTCATAGCTCATTCAAGTTGCGAATCAAGCGGCACGACCTGGAAAATAATCTCCGAGAAGTGATCTTGAGGTTATTATTCAAGTGGCATTCCGTTAAGGGTACAGGGAAAGGAAAAAACGGCGAGGCCCTACGGGTGCAACCGCTCTGTTACTTTTTCATGTAGACTCCGGCGTGATTTTTTGGGCGGCGAAGGCGAACTCGGAAATGCATGATGAATAGCCGCGGAATGTTCATGATGCTGGAAGTTTCTCAAAGTAGCAATGAAACTTTTGCCAGTTCCATTCATATTTGGACTGCAAAATTATAAATGAACTTTCAATTCTTTGAAGGGGATACTATGTGGATGCACTCAAATGGAATTCGTATGATAAATTTAACCAATAATAATTTAATTAAAAGGGTCTTGCAACAACTTTTGGCATGCAGTCCCGAAGCAGGCGTCATGCACCGCGAACTTTTTTTTTCCAGGGTTCATGATGAACTTCATCTCGACGCCAGTGATGTCGGGCTTCACCTCAGCGGCAGCGATCGTCACCTGCGTGAACCAGGTCACCGAACTGTTCGGCCTCTCCTCCGTGGTCCACGCTCACAATTTCGTGCATATCATCCGGGATGTCGCCTACCACTTCAGCGAAACCCACATGTGGGACTTCCTCATTGCCTTCGTCTCCATTTGCCTCCTCCTCTTTCTCCGGGTAAGTTCTGTAGCAAAAGTGAGAACGTGGATGACGCACCCTCCCCTTGAATAATATTTCCCATCAAAGAGAATTATGTAAAACCTGAGTGAGTAAAGGTCAAGGCATTTTTGACGTAGTTAGTTTTGGAGCACATAAGAAGAAAACATTTACAGCAAAAAATATATCCCTTTTTGTGTGCATTTGACGCTGTCACCCGTGATTAAAAGAAAGTTGTTGAAAGTACTCTTGTTCTCACGTTTGCAAGAAACGTAAAGTGATTCCATATTCATAAGTGCAGAAAAAATCATTGTTGGTTCTTTAAATGGAAAGAATCCAATATTCATGGTCCCGCGTTCCTCAACTATTCGTGATGTCCTGATTTCCCGATTCCTTATAAGATACTTTCAGTATGTGAGGGACGCTACATACTAATTACAGTGTTGTTAGCTCTATACACCTGAATTACAGGATTTTGAACCATAATACTCGTATATCACCAGATTAATATATTATGTATTGATAACCCCCCCATTAATCCCCTCCATTGACTAAACTATAAGAACTAGGAAAAAATCGAATATATCATTAGGAAGAGCATTCATTTTCAAATCGAAACATGTAATTCTAGTAATGTGTATGAACATTGCCTGTGCGTCTGACAGTTTAAAGACGAGCGGACGAGCGGGGTAAGATGAAAACAGACGCTTAAATAGTTAAGTGCCGTCTACCACGTCCACGGTAATGTTGCTTAGCGAGGCTTCTCGGGAGAATCCATGCCGCTTCCCTTTCATGGGCTTCAGGGCCTCGAGTTGGTCTTTCGCGATGACGGCGATGCTCTCAGCTACGTTCAGGTCAGGGGAGTTTCCTGGCGATTCGGCATTTCCAAAAAAATAAACCCCTGAGTCTTTCGGCATTTGTTGGTTGGTCGAAGCTTTGAAAAACAGGACATCAACAGGCAGAAGCTAAACGTTGAATCTTCTTGGAGATCTTGAGAGGGTAACGAATTCAGCGCTGGCATCGCAAGCTTCTCAATGCGTAATAGCACGGAAGCGATCGATGAATATAAACTTTTAAAAATCATAACGAGAGCAGGAATAAACTAGGATTGAATAGAGCCTAAAATTGAACGATGGTTCTAAATATATATTTACAGTTTTTCTAGATACTATTGTTTGGGTTGTGGAGGGGAAGGGGCTATCTTTGTGCAATACCCTGTACAATGATTTTGTTGATGATCTCACATTTTCTTGGCTAATTTGGAAAAATGTTTCCTTACACGTAACTGTGTGGCCACCATGAGGTTTCTCACATCGTTTCTTGTTTGCAATCAATAACCTTATTGATACACGTTCATTTTTGGCAATACCATTTTACTTCCTCATACACAAATGCTATTAAATAATATGTTACCACATTTCTTCAAAAACGTTCATCTCGTTTTCAGCGGAAAAAAAATAGTGTAATGACAACCTTACTAACTACCCTTTCCCCCAATGTATGGGCAGACATACTCTGGACCATGTCGTGACGTTAAATGGACACTCAGGTTGCTCGTAATAACCATTTGACGGATGCTTTCCTGGCATGTACTGCCAGACCGAATACAGCTCCAATCGAAACCTGAGAGTGACAAAGTTGACAAAGTCAAGATATAAATAAGATGAACACTTTCCAGAAAGCACGGATGTGGGACTTGTCCAAGGTGATCGGGAACGAGTCAGTCCTCTCGGTGGTGAGCAAGGCGGTCTGGTTCATCAGCACGGCGCGGAACGCCATCGTCATGCTGCTGGGGGCTGTGGTCGCTTACTCCGTCAAGGGGAACGGACCCACCATGCCCCTTTCACTGACCGGTATGGAAGAGAGTGGAGGGGGGAATAGATGATGAGGAAAAATTCATTTTTCGGAGGGCTAGAGGGGAATGCCTTAGCAATATCGGAGTAAACTATCTCTGAACGAAGGGACTAATGAGAGAAGTACCAATTTAATAATAATGACAATGTCGATTTGGGATGATGTAAGAATGAATGATCAATGGCTGGCGCTGGATCAATGTAATGATGGGCCGCTATAATAAAAATAGTTTGTGCAAAAGGTGATGAATCTAAGGAGTTGTGGACATTTCCTTGACTGTGTATATTTTACAATAGCAATTTTTAATAGAATATTATACAATGAGGGCTTCAAAGAATGTTACGGGCTTTCTCAGGAACCGACCTGAGCTCTTCCTGATACATTCCTGAGCGCCGTCTCCTTCGGAAAAATCTTGAATATTGTCATCAGCGAACATAAACATATTGATATGCATTGAAAGTGAGTGCTATTTCTATACCAGTAATGATGTGCGACTGAATTTTGCGTTGCTATTGAGCAAGGTGCCACGAGATCATTACAAATCAAACGGTATTGGACCCGCTCCGAAACAGGCAAGGGAAAAGTCTATCGTGATAAAAGTCTATCGTGTTGCTGCAGTATCCGAAACAAGGGAAAAATAATCTGATCGTTCCTTCTCCTCTGAGCAAAGTTCGTCGACTACCACATCGTCCACGAACACGAGTCAATGAATATCATTTCGATCGAATGCCATGGCGATGCCAAGCCATGCGATTTCCATCGGCAGGGCACGTACGATTTTTATATTTCTATTGATCTCTAATGCCCCTCCCCATACGGTAATCTTCGACAACTTGTTCTCCTCGGGAAAACGGAGGTAAAACTTGTAAATTAAGGGTTCATTGAGCTTTAAATTAAATGGGCACCTTTTTTCAAGTGATCGATTTTTTTCGGTCACTATTAAACGATGTGTTCTTTTATGACAAATTTGAAGGTTTCTCCAACAGACGGATGTGACTTTCAAATCAACAAAATAACCATGTATATATTCCTTTAAAGGCATTGCACATTAATTCCCTTGATATTGAATAACTCAGCCCCACGAAGCTCACCTTTGCGAGCTCCTGTTTCGACATTATGTGCGTAATGTACTAATATCGGATTATATTATAATGTAGACAATTAACGAAAAAAAATTAATGGACAAAGAAAAAGTTATATGAAAGTTAGATAGTTAAAGGAAATTAAAATTCAAGAGAGAGGACATGCGTTGCTGTTTGAGGACTACATGACTCGTTCTTATCGAACGGGGGAATAGGGAATGTGGTTCCTGGCATCCCGCCCTTCGCCGTCCCACCGTTCGTGGCAGAGAAGGACTTCCTGGGGAAGATCTGGCAGCTGCTACCAGCGATTTTCATCATCCCGCTTGTTGGGATCCTCGAGAGCATTGCAGTCTCCAAAGCATTCGGTGAGACATGAGGCGTTCCTCCCAGAAGGTTATATTAACTTCGACTACAAGAGCTACAAGGCTCAAAAGAGGTGGTTCTGAAATTATTTTTAAAATATATGAAGTGGAGGTAACTGAGAACCAAAAATAGATCGTTTAAAAAGTAATGCGTCATTGTTGTAATGTGAAGTCAATTGATCTGCCCCTTAGCTCGAGGGAAGGCGATCGACTTCAACCAGGAGATTTTCGCCCTTGGTCTCTGCAATTTGGCTGGGTCATTCTTCTCCTCCGTTCCCACAAGTGGATCGTTATGCAGAACCGTCGTGAATGCAGCGTCTGGCGTGAAGACTCCGGCCGGAGGAATTGTTACTGGTGAGTTTAACGCAATGACACTAGAATCCTAGGAGATTATGATATTATAATTAATTTCCATTGAATGGAAAAACTGCTGAAAATCCCAATCACCTTCAGTATCGTTTACATTCCACATCCTTTTAATTATAGCGCTTTCCTACTTAAACTTTTTTTAAACTGTTTTTTTTTATTTGATTTTCTTTAACTGATTTTTCGATGTTTCCATTGGGATTGAGTTTATTTGTATTTTTGCTTCAAGTTTCTATAAATATTTACTCGGTGAGGTCATAACGAACCTGGCACTGCAGGGTCCTTGGTGCTGCTGGCTTTGGCGGTGCTCACGCCTTACTTCTACTACATCCCCAAGGCCTGCCTGGCGGCCGTGATCATCTGCACGGTCATCTTCATGTTTGAGTACAAGGAATTCCTGAAGATCTGGAAAGTCAATCGTGAGTTTTAACTTGTTTCGGGAATCTTCGTACGCCTGGTATGAAGCAAAAAATCTGACCCAGAAGTTGAAAGGTCCAATATCGCACGTGTGGCCCTGTATTAAACCGTAAATATCGGCGACTCTCAATGACTATGTGGAGCTTCCAGAGTCATTTGCACATGAATTTTCCAGTGTATCAAAATAAGAGACAAATATGGCTTGAACTGGTACGTCGGTTTAATGAGATCCGTCAACTCTTCGTTTCAAAAATTCAACAACTCCAGTTCATTTCCCGGCAGTACTCGGAGGGACAACGTAGGATATGTTCCTTCAACTTGACCAAAAATCACATTTTTAAATTTAAAAGTTAATCCTCCCAGGATATGGAGAGAATATGATACCATATATAGCTTAAATCAATCTTGTTCTTGAAAAGAATATCCCCAACATCCACATAGGGAAGTGAATACTGCACTGCTTGGCATGCGCTGATGTTATTTCAGTTATTAATAGTGACACTATTTTTCAGTTTGCTTCAATTGCTTTCAGGCAGACACAGTCAATAGTATGTACATTGGAACTTGTTTTCGGTATGAGAAATGATGCCACTGTTGGGCTCGCATTTTTATGTTGATATGCTAACACAAACATACCTACACAATGTATAATTATTTTAAACGAAGATAACAACGACCGGTGAAGGTGTGATTGAAACTACGCAAGAATATCGAAGGGAATGCCCAAAATGCTCTCATTACCTTAGGCAGCCTCTTTCAGCCTTCCCCGCTACCGCTGGAAGAGTGTTCATTTGTGTACAAATCGATCTAGGACCGCAAAAACGTGAGAAAGTATTTGTAATGGTTCTTCACAAGTCAAGAAGGAAGGGAATTACCCACCCTCAAAATTAGCTAACCGCGTCTAAATTAGTACGTTCTTCCCAAAAATAAAAAAATATTCAAAAGTTTTTGCGGCCGAAAAAAAAAGACTCAAGTGATATTTGGCCCTTCGTGTTTCGAAACGTCCTTTGGACCTATGGGGAGGAAATGTCTCCGCCGTTTATCCGACTCTGCCAGCCAACGACATTCCTTTGCAGGGTGGGAACTAGTTCCATGGCTGGCCACATTCCTTCCCAGCATCCTTTTGGGACTGCACTACGGCATCATGGTTGGAGTGGGATTGGATCTCGTTCGGCTCCTCTTCGACGTCGCCCGGCCGAATGTGGTTTTGGAGAAGAGACAGGTATGTGATATTCGAGAAAATTCTCCTACTCCTTCCGAGGTTCCATGAACGGCACTAATATAGGGTTAGAACCAATTGTGCTTAAAATAAATGTAATACGGTATCAGCCATTTAAAATGAAAGGAAAAACTATATCACTCAATATTAGCCCTTTCACTGCTACGCCCGGATATACCCGTTTTGAAACTTTCGGTTTTTCTTTCATTTACCTGTGTCCCTTAGAGGGATTGGAGTGTTCCAGCATGTGCTGCTATCTATATAGACTTATTCGGAACTGCTTGTACTGACTTTACTTCACTCTGAACGTAATGAAAAAAACTTGTAGAGGGCGCCCTCACATGTTTACTCACGCCAAAAATTGTATTGAGAAAATGGTACGGCCAAGCACTTCTCGCCGTCGGAATCCTTCCTATAAAGATATTTCTGACATATTTATGAATGATCTGATGAAGAGGGTGAGTTTTTGGATAGTTCGTATGATACAAGTAGCGATAGTGATAATGAAGATGGGCCAGTGAGAAAATTTTGACCACATCCTCATTTCTGTTGAGGACATGTAATTGGACTAAAGACCAAATCTGAAGGTAAGAAAAACAAATTTAAATAATTTCTCTTAATTTTAAAGGTTTTATAATTTTTTTACATTTTCAAAAAATCTCAGCAGTGAAAGGGTTAATAGACATTGTCAATTCATTGCAAATTCAACAATATATAATAAATATGCGATAAAAAGACAAAAAGCTGATTTCCTGGCTAAGAGTGAATGGAAAAAGCAACCATTAATAATCCGTTGAATGTGAATCAAATTATACATTGGGGAGAGATATGACGGATTCTGCAGATTGAAACTGCTACATGCGGAATCCCGAAATGACCTGGTGCTTTATTGTAGATGGAAGGTCATAAATACCTAGTGGTGAAGCCGGAGGGTTCCGCCATGTTTCCTGCTGTGGAACATGTTCGAAGGGTCCTCATCAAGAGGTCCGGGAAGAATCCTGACCTCCCGGTCATCATTGACTGCGAGAAGCTCACGTCCATCGACTTCACCTCCGCCAAGGTGAGAAGAGAAGACCATGGGGGATTTGGGAGACGAAGGTGTTAAGCATGGGTTCCTTACCAGATGCTTGATGTGACCTTCTCCGACCTGGCGGAGCGAGGTCAGGAGCTGGTGTTCATCCATGGGGATGACCGGGTGAGGATGATTCTTCAAAAGAAGCTCGGATCCCACTTCCACTTCTACGAGAGCTACAGCGATTGGATCACAGCCACCTTCACACCGAACTGTAAGCCTCGACTGTTCCTTGCCATTTCGGACAGGTAAAGGCGTAGCCAGGAGCTGGTGGGGGGAAGGGGTAAAAANATCCCACTTCCACTTCTACGAGAGCTACAGCGATTGGATCACAGCCACCTTCACACCGAACTGTAAGCCTCGACTGTTCCTTGCCATTTCGGACAGGTAAAGGCGTAGCCAGGAGCTGGTGGGGGGAAGGGGTAAAAAAGTAGGATTGCATCCTCCCCGCTCTTTCCCAGACGCAATTAGGTAACTTGGGGAATATGGCCCTAGAAAATGAAACCTGGTCATTTCAAGCCTTTCAAGGTCGAATTTTGCTTTTACTTTCCACAAAAATTTTGGAGGGACATTAGAATAACTTTTAACAAATGGCCTCTGCATCCATGCTGACATTAGGAAATATACGTTAAAGTTGCTCGAGGCGCATTTTCACTTCAGGATTATGAGTTGAAGAATCGCATGCATATGACATTTAAGACATCCATGTATCCCGAACCTGAATTAATGAACAGGTCTAAACTTTTCGACAATTCCATTTATCCTTTGATGTAACTATTTTTAAATTTGCTCAAACTAATTATTCAGCTTCTTAGGGAATTCATTGCAAAATGGCTATATTACCCGAAATTGCCCTTTTTTCTGCTAGACGCATTTCCCCGACTTTAGCATTATATTATCTCTTATGGCTCAAACCGTGCGAAAATTGATCCCCATTTTAGAAATATAGCTACAACAACGGCTAGGATACAGCAGTAAAATGTTCATGATTAAATTGATGATGGTGGAATAGTCTTCCCACATCACCAATATCAATCACCGTTACAATTCCTAATGTTGCAGAATTACTGAAATTCCTTGTGATGAATATTGATGAATGAGGTTAATAAGCAATACTGAAGAGTAAGGTGGGCCTAATATCAAATGGTGTCCCTGCAAGGAAACAATACTGTATTCCAACCGCGAAATATATGTTTGGAATTATTTGCGTCGCATTCCTTGATAAGAATCGTCTCATCTGCCCATATTATTTTCCTGAAACGAGAAATTCGTTGCATGCTAATAGATTTTCGTCAAAAACCGTCTATTCATCAGAAACAAGCACGCTGGTGAGAGTTACCCTGAAATCTTGTTTCATTGGCTTGGATTTAGAAGTCATTAGGCAAATGAAGCATTGGTCGAAAGTGATTATGTTGAAATGATGAAAGTGGAAAATTTGAACTTGGAGTTGTATGAGTTCTATTGCTGACAGTTCAGGAACGATTCCGCCCCCTTTCACGTGCATTCTGCTGATCAGAATGCATCATGTTGATGCATTATGTGTTTGCCGCAGTGACCAACCGGAAAAGGAAGATGCCGAGATCGGCCTCGAGGGTCATCTCCGTGCATGGCGAGACCGTCGAGGAGCCCATAGACAGCGACGAAGATTTCAAATGGGATTCGCCCTGATTGCCTTCGAAAGCGAAATTCAGCGACTTCTCTTCCTCTCCCCGTCTGATGAATTTAGCATGAAATAAAGAAACCAGTAACCATGAACGAATGCATCCAGAGAATTTCCAAGCAGTGAATTCGACTCGTTTTTCTCAAGTGAATCCCCGACCTACCTGATGCAGGTCTTGCTGAGCTTTCATGGAAACCTTGCCAAACGGTAGTCACAAGAGGAAAAAAAAAATCATTAGTAATAGGTCCCAAAACCTTGCCAAGTCACGAATTTGCGTTGAACGAAGAGCTCGATATATTTTTCCCACGTGCTTATCCTGAATACTGAAAGTGCAATTACGAATTATGAGAATACAAATGAAAGACCAAGCATGCGACGTGTGATTTTTTAAATAGATCCCGTACGGATTTTATTTTTCCTGACGCTGTGGTCCCGTCTGGGGACTGTTTCACTCCAGCTCGGCAATGAGACTCCATCGAAGTCTCCGTATTGGAAAATTCAAAGGAAAAAATTACTTACTTCTACGAGAGCTACAGCGATTGGATCACAGCCACCTTCACACCGAACTGTAAGCCTCGACTGTTCCTTGCCATTTCGGACAGGTAAAGGCGTAGCCAGGAGCTGGTGGGGGGAAGGGGTAAAAAGTCGGATTGCATCCTCCCCGCTCTTTCCCAGACGCAATTAGGTAACTTGGGGAATATGGCCCTAGAAAATGAAACCTGGTCATTTCAAGCCTTTCAAGGTCGAATTTTGCTTTTACAAGGTTTCTAAAATATTTATTGATAATTCCTTTACTAAATCCCAGCAAGGCATATTCAAAAAGACCTAGGGAGGCCTTTGGATCTTTTTAAAGCTGATCCGAAGAGGCCATATTACCCCTATAGTTGGGGGAACATGGCCATTTCTAAATAATAAAAAAACCAAGGTTTTCCAGGAAAGTGTGACCTGCTGAACACCTTGAAACATAAGGAAGGACGCTCATCAGTTGAAAAAGAAACACTAACTGCACAACAGAACAAGCAAAGAAGTCGACATCATTACCTGACACGAGGAACTGTTGTGGAAAGCAATATTGCAAAGCTTTCTCTTTTGAGTAACATTGCACGTGCTTCGGAGACAATATCTTGAGACTGTGGGTGTAAGAGGAGAGATCACGATTAAAGTGAACATGCGCTACGAGAGTGAGTTATGAGGTCTTTCATTGCAGGAAAAACGTTACGAAGTTTTTCAATACATGCGTACTGTATATAGTGTCAAAATATTCACCGAATGCCCTTTTAACTTTCTTGCACGAGAGATATTTAATTGTCATCTAATTTCATTGCTCAAAAATTTCTGGAGTTGTCAAACGGATGTCCAGGAAATGCATGACCACATCCTCTTGCACCGCTTCCTCGTGAACGTGAGGAAGTTCATTGTATGTTCTTTCGCTGCCTGAGGTCTCACATGAAAGGAAGCTGACACTGCCAAAGGTCAGTGCGGTGCTACCATGAAATGAAGGATGCGTCCATATCACCCAAAATCGAGATGGCCATATTCCCCCATATTGACATTCATGACAAAATTGACAGCAATGCCTGCAAACCGCAAGTGAAGGGGCTAGCACTTTCCACAAAAATTTTGGAAGGACATTAGAATAACTTTTAACAAATGGCCTCTGCATCCTTGCTGACATTAGGAAATATACGTTAAAGTTGCTCGAGGTGCATTTTCACTTCAGGATTATGAGTTGAAGAATCGCATGCATATGACATTTAAGACATCCATGTATCCCGAACCCCAGTGAGACCTGAATTAATGAACAGGTCTAAACTCTTCGACAATTCCATTTATTCTTTGATTTAACTATTTTTGAATTTGCTCAAACTAATAATTCAGCTTCTTAGGTAATTCATTGTGAATGGCCACATTACCCGAAATTGCCCTTTTTTTCCGCTAGACGCATTTCCCCAACTTTAGCATTGCATTATCGCGAAAAGTGATCCCCATTTTGGAAATATAACTACAACAACGGCTAGGATACAGCAGTAAAATGTTCATGATTAAATTGATGATGGTGGAATAGTCTTCGCACATCACTGCACATTTGGATAAGAGGTAACGCGTACTTTTCAGCATGGCTGCTTTTGATTTGAAACGTCAATATCAATCACCGTTACAATTCCTAATGTTGCAGAATTACTGAAATTCCTTGTGATGTATATTGATGAATGAGGTTAATAAGCAATATTGAAGAGTAATGTTGGCCTAATATCAAATGGTGCCCCTGCAAGGAAACAATACTGTATTCCAACCGCCAAATATATGTTTGCAATTATTTGCGTCGCATTCCTTGATAAGAATCGTCTCATCTGCCCATATTCTTTTCCTGAAACGAGAAATTCGTTGCATGCGAATAATTTTTGTCAAAAACCGTCTAGTCATCAGAAGCATCTCACGCTGGTGAAAGTTACCCTGAAATCTTTTTTTTGGCTTGGATTAAGAAGTCATTAGGCAAATGAAGCATTGGTCGAAAGTGATTATGTTGCAATGATGACAGTGGAAAATTTGAACGTGGAGTTGTATGAGTTCTATTGCTGACAGCTCAGGAACGATTCCGCCCCCTTTCACGTGCATTCTGCTGATCAGAATGCATCATGTTGATGCATTATGTGTATGCCGCAGTGACCAACCGGAAAAGGAAGATGCCGAGATCGGCCTCGAGGGTCATCTCCGTGCATGGCGAGACCGTCGAGGAGCCCATAGACAGCGACGAAGATTTCAAATGGGATTCGCCCTGATTGCCTTCGAAAGCGAAATTCAGCGACTTCTCTTCCTCTCTCCGTCTGATAAATTTAGCATGAAATAAAGAAACCAGTAACCAAGGAACGAATGCATCCAGAGAATTTCCAAGCAGTGAATTCGATTCGTTATTCTCAACTGAATCCCCGACCTACCTGATGCAGGTCCTGTTGTGCTTTCATGGAAACCTTGCCAAACGGTAGTCACAAGAGGAAAAACAAAATCATTAGTAATAGGTCCCAAAACCTTGCCAAGTCACGAATTTGCGTTGAGCGAAGAGCTCGATATATTTTTCCCACGTGCTTATCCTGAATACTGAAAGTGCAATTACGAATTATGAGAATACAAATGAAAGACCAAGCATGCGACGTGTGATTTTTCAAATAGATCCCGTACGGATTTTATTTTTCCTGACGCTGTGGTCCCGTCTGGGGACTGTTTCACTCCAGCTCGGCAATGAGACTCCATCGAAGTCTCCGTATTGGAAAATTCAAAGGAAAAAATTACTTCATCCAGGAATTTCCCCATTTCGGAGGAATTAATTAATTTTGAAGAAGAATGCTCATCGAAAACCAAGGCGAACCACCCACGGGTGCATAGAAGGTTGATCGATTTTCAATCATGTAATGTTTCAAATTACTTAGAGAATTCTCCTCCAGCCAACCTTCATGAATAACACAACGGGCTCGCTTTTATAATATACCTGAGAGGGTCCATTGAATGGGGCAAGTCTATTTTTACGGGAAAGACAAGTGATCGACAGTCTCATGCAGGAATTGCACTCTCAAATATTAAAATTGACAAATTGAGTGCTGCGGCGGTGTAAAACGTCATCTAAAAACTGACGGTTCTTCAAGCACGAGGACGACACCTCAGCGTCTCCAAAAGGTAAGACTCAACTTTCCCCTCTCAAATTTTTTTTCCCACTTCGTCGCAATTTCTTGTCGCTCCAAATTATGCTGTTATATATTTTTTATTCGCTTGAGATGTGCCCGCCGCAAAATTGGCATCAGAGTTGTACGTCAAAAGGAAGACTTTTTCGGAAATAACAACGGGAGTATTTCGGTACCATATTACACATTTATGTCACATCTGGAGAACACTTCGAATTTGCGTTACTCACTATTCCTAGGAATGGAATTATCAGAATTTGTTCTAGGTCAAATGTTACTTTCATCCAATTAACCATAACGATAAGAAAATCATTTCCTAGATAAACTCGTAAATTGAAGCTCATAGCTCAGACAGCTGAAACTGATCTAGTAACTTAAAGGACGGTATGCAGATATTAGTCATAATTATTTACTCACCAAACATGCATAACTTACAAATGGAAAATGAAAGGCTGTCAAAAGTGCGTTCCGCAATTAAAATGGGAAAATGGAATGTGTTATGAATTAAATACCCATATAATAAGAAAATGACAATGTTATTCCATTTTGCGTTTAAATTATTATGTTGCCGGAAAGTTGTTAAGCAAAGATATGTTTATTCTGCTATTTCTGGAGTTAGTTTTAATAGACCTGAGACTGCTGGATTCCTTGCGCATTCATATTTGCACTTACGCGTGGAGCAATGAGGAATAATTCATTTTAAAAAATAATATAATATATAACAAATAAATAAGAGAAATTAAGTTATATTGTGCCAGATGGTGACTCGCTGTTTTCCCGATTGAAGATGACCCGAGTTCCAGCCCAGGCACGGGCTCCCGAAACCCGAACGACCTCGTCCGCAAGGAAGGACCTCGCGATTCGGACGACACGAAACGACAACGAAATGAACGGAACGCAGAGTTCCGTTCCAAAAGTTCCAAAGTTCCCAAAGGACCAGTCGCGACGGCGGAAAATTTTCTGTCGCGAAGGCACGGAGAGAGGGAGGACCATCCGCCGCATCGCGAAGGCAATCGTGATCGCGGCGTGTGCGGCCCTCGCAGCGAGGCAGGTGAGGAACGGCTAAGCCCAACATTAAGCAGGACATATTCCAATACGATGGGTATTTATGAGATTGTTCATTGCAGGTGATTCTGATGGTCGAGGAGTACCTGTCATTCCCGACTACCACGCTGTACGTCTTACGCGACATAAGCACTGTCCAGGCTCCAGCAATTACCATATGTCCCACAATTTTGCCGACGACTCTTCAATCCATGAAGGACAAGATGTGCAAGAACGCCGCCTTGTCATTAAAAGACGTAGTATTGGACTGGTTCACTCTATTTAAAAATTCCTCAATTGTCAATGGGGAAATGACCTACGAGCTTGAAGATTGTGAGTTTTAAAAGATTTCCCCGAAAAAAAGTGGGCAAAATGGAGTGGATTGAATCGCAGACGAGTTATGCTTCATTCCGTAGATAGTGGGCATTGGAGCGAGCAAATATTCCTTGACATAGCCAGCGTTTTTTGCTACAAGTGCTTCACATTGATCCCGAACAAAAGCCTGTTGACTGAGGGGAAGGGTTGCATTGAGCCCGATTTCGTCTTTATTTTCAATCAATCTCTGTACAAACAGGTGGGAATAACTTACCATAATTTTATTGCAATATATTTTATTCAATATTCGCCTTTCCCAGGTTCCCTCTGAATTCCTAATGCGCGACCCTTACAGATCGACGTTTTCCTGCACGATCGAAGGGAGAAACACACCGCGTATGTCCCGACCCAGTCAGAAAAATTCTTCCTGCAGGACGACGCCGTCACCAGCCTTGTCATTCGGCCTGAAGTCGTCGAGAGGCAGAACACGAGGACGAATCCCTGCATCCTGGACGAGGGCTACAGCTCCAGTCGAGTGAGTCGAGGGACGACGAAAGGACCTTTTAAAAAGTTAAAATAAGGTACTCAATATATTTTCGATTAGTGCATGGAGAACTGCTTCTGGAGGATGGTCCAGTCACTCCCAGATGTTCATTGCATGATCCCTTCCCTCCTGATGGCGGAAGCGAATCTGACGATACCTGAGTGCCAAGATCCCGAGCAAGAACAGGAACTCTTCTTAATACTATTCGAAGTCTACTCTGAATGGAATCTCAAGCATGCGAGCAGCTGCAATTGCCCCTCGAGGTGCAATGTCGTCGACTATCACGTCTTCGGGGATCCCACGCCGGACTGCCAAGGCATTCGCATCGACCGGTACTCGCCGCTCTTCTTGCGGTATCCCTCGAAACGGGTTCGACTTTTCTCCCTCTTATGTTATCCTCGTCTTCGCCTAAGGAAAACCTCCCTGGTTGTCACAACAGGTGCCTCACTTCCTGGAGAAGGAGAAGGTGACCCTTCTGGATCTCCTATCCAACATCGGGGGAATCGTCGGTATCTGTCTCGGCGCTTCCCTCCTGACCCTCTTCGACGTCATCGAACAGTTTCTCTTGCGCGCCTATCCTACATTATTCTGACGGATGAATTTGGTCTTGCACGAACTCACTCATCCTTTCACGTCTCACAAATTATCCTGATTTGCATCCTGTGGTATTGGACCAGGGTGTAAAAAATAAAACCATAAATTAATTAAAATCTCAGGGCTGAGGATATGCATTGAGGATATGCATGCAGAATTGCAACAAATTGTAGACACACCCATAACGTTTTTTTGAGAAGGCTAATCAATCTCCACGTGTGCAAGTTTTGTAGCTATGCACATGACCAATCGGTACCCAACCTCGACCCAGGTGATAGTCACCATCAGAGATGACGGCATCAAATATGCCATCATTTCTGCTTCGTAAAAGGAACGCATCGTCATTGTTTTCCAATAAGGAAAAGTCTGGAGGTGTTAAGTCAATTTACTGTGGGGGCCAGGTTCACCTCTCCCAATCCACCTCTCCCATTGGGATTGCAGAGCTTCGAAATACAATATGTCCTGATATGTAGCGGCATGCACAGCCGCTTCGGCAAAGAACCGTCAAATCATACCATCCTTTAAAACACCACACATTGAGTTCAATGTATTTTTTTAGTCCACGCTGTATGACTTCGATTAAGTCTTTTCTTCTTCGGACACGCCAGTTATGACGATTTTCCTTCAAATCGGGACATATTTGAACACACCCTTCAAATCAAAGCACCTGTCGCGAGGAGGAGCACTACATCAGTTTAATGTGTTCCGAGCTGCAAAACTACCCATAGAGATTGATTACCTCCCCAAATCGCACGGTTTCACAAATGGGATTCACTGAAGATACGAAACTCCAGCGTAATTCTGGTTGCATCTCTGCCAACTCGGAGAAAGACCACGTGAATGTTCTGAACACTTTCGGCAAATCAATTCTCATTCATACTTTTCTCTGGTGCGATTTCCATTTTCCATTTTCCATTTTCCATTTTCCATTTTCCATTTTCATTTGCATTTTTCATTTACATATTTCATTTATATTTTTCATTTAGATTTTTCATTTTCATTTTCATTTTTTTCTTTTTCATTTTCATTTTCCATTTTTCATTTTTCATTTTTCATTTTTCATTTTCATTCAGCATAATCCCAGGATATATCTTTAACTTCCCTCCAAGAATCTTCATCCCATCTAAATTCCAAAATGCACTTTGCTTGTCCCCCAATAGAACATATTGTCTGTCACTGCTCACGCTCGCGTGCACATACATATACGACTAAATCTAGTCATAGTACTCATGTAATCACAATATACTCACAAAGGAAGTAGTTTCGAACAAAAACGGTGCTGGCGAATGGGGACGAATGCACTACAATCACTGCACGTGTATCTTCTGGCACCACTTTGCATACTCAGATAGTTCCGACGCTGGAGTTTTTCATCATCGAGATCCTGAAAATTTTGAATGAGTCGTCTTCACTAGCCGCGTTATCCTGCATCAAAGAGGTTTCTCATCTCCTCGAGAGTTCGAAAACTTGCCTTTTCCATAAGTGTGGTATGGTGAAACCAAAACTGTCAGAGATTTTGAAACGGAATCCTTTTCCGTTTCATGAACATTCGTGTCACCATGACCCTGTTTGCACATTTATTTCTGTGTGCGGATTTTTCGAATGATGTGGGTTGTCTTACATTTGTGTGCACGTTCGCCAGTGAACCTAATTGTGAAATTTTGGGTTTTCTCAGTTTTCCGCTTCCTTCGCCCATAGAGATGGTTTGAAAGACAATAAATTCGCACCCGAACTGCTCACATATTTGCATATCGATGGGAATCATGAGCATCACCTTCTGATATTCATATTTGGGTCACTGTTTCAATTAAAATTAATTATGTGATTATCAATCTAGGTTTCTTGGCAAGAATGTGAATTCTATTATTATGTTAACCTTCCCAACGTAATTCAGCCAACAAATATGTATTTTATTATTTTCAGCGTCAATAGGACTAATTCACTGCTGAAACATTAGGATCAAAGCATTACACACTAAATAATGCGCGAAAAGTTATGCCCAAACACCTAAACTTTCGTGCTGAAGGAAAAATATTTAAACAAATGGAATATATTGACCGACCTTTCCCCAGATTAATGGGAATCAACTAAATCATGCAAATACTATTGCGCGGTCAACATTAATGGCCAAATGTGGACTCAATTTTGGGTCGAGCTCGTGCATCTTTGTATTTGATTAAACATTGAACTTATATATATGTATCATACCGGATGTGCTAAAGGAAACATGCCTACTGTGTGGGTGGTATTCCCACTGGAAGAAAATTGTCAGCCGTTGGATTAAGCAATCGATGAGGTGGATCGATCAGTCACTTTTTTCCAGAAACGTGTCGTGACGCAATGGGGCAGATTGTATCAATTAATATAAATAGATACAGAGAAACGATCTACTTATTTCAATTTCCTAGGTGATTTCAGACAATTCGATTTTTCTTGGAAAAATTACATTTTAGCCTTCGGAACGTCCCACACCATAAAAACTCCAGGTTAGCGAGATACGTGTCTGTTCAAGTTCAAGAATGGATTATCACCACACCGAGTTTGATGAATAGATTTATCATGAAATATATCGCTTTCCAAGCGAACTTCAGCAAATGTTACATGAAATCTACCTGATATCGGTTGCAAGGGTTTGAACCGTATTCCTCATTATATGGAAATATCCAAATAATTATTATGCAAGCCGTCAGTATGTTAATCGATTTCCAACCTGTCAATTAACGCCATCACGAATGTTCATCGGGTCTTGTCAAGACCGACCTAAATTTACCTAGGCATCTATTGTTCTGTGTCGTCCAAGGAACTTTTTGCCATGTGAAAGCCTCTTACCGACCTGAGGATGTAAACATTGAGTACGATGTGGGAAAAAAAAACTAATGGACGGGGACAATCATCGACAAGATCCGGAGACATGTGATTGGCAGCCGCATATAGATGCTGTCAGCTCGTTGAAAAAAACAAACATAGAAATAATTAGAAAGTAAATTCAATCCCTCGGCAGCCATGGAAAGGGGAAGAATGCAGGTTTTCTCAGAAAAAGTTTTCTCAAGGTTTCATGCAGAAATATTTTCTGTGAATATTATTTTCTAAAATATTTTCTAAATATGTGAGCAGTTCGGGCGAGAATTTATTGTTTTTCAAACCATCTCTATGGGT